>CAEFZX010025687.1:0-47350 GCA_903066825.1 Alfaro cultratus
TCAAACTATTGTTGAAATAACTCTATAAGAGTTAAATTAATGCCAATTCTGAAAGGGACCAAATAGACTCGGCATAGTGTTGATTTAACTCTGCAGAATTTACTGTGTAGGTCAGAGATAAAACTGAGCAGAAATTTGAAGCCAAGTTGCGTTAAAACAATATCCCAACGTTTGACCATCTCACAGAGGACTGTTCAATCCTTCATCTGAAAATGAAAAGAGCATGACACAACTGCAAACTAAATGAAGAGGCCAGGCAAACATCACTAGATACTCTGCCAAGAGGTCCATGGTAGCTCTGGAAGAGCTACAGAGATCCACACCTCAGGTGGGAGAATCTGTCGATTCTCTTGCCACTCTCTAGTGAAAGATTGGCAACAAACATGTAAAAGAGTCTTCTTACCCTAAACGAGCAGCACCCCCTCAATGGAACATGATGGTTTTCCTTGTAAGGTACAAAGAATACAGCTTAACAGAGTGAAACCCTTATCCAGTCAAAGTTCAGGCCTAAATGCAACTGAATGGAAACTGTCAAAAAAGACATGGCTCTTCACAGAATCTACCTATCAAGTCTGACTGTGCTTAAGCTCTTTTGCTGAGGAGGATGTGCAAACCTAATCAGTATGTGCAAAGCAGACTTCGACTCACCTCAAATGATTTGTAACTGTAATTTCAGTGGGAGGTGGCTTAGCATCATATTGACTTAGGAAGGCTGAATACAGAGGCACACCACACTTCAGATTTTACTTTATTGGGAAAAAAATCTGATCATGTATGATTTTCCTTCTGCTTTGTAGATATGCACTACTTTTTGTCAATCTATCACATGACATTCCTATAGTACACATTAAAAGTGGTGGTTATTATGGTTTGTGATGTGATGAAATGCTCAATGAGTGTGAATGCAAGGCACTAAGAATCTGAAAACTAGGTTGAATTTTGTTTAGTATTTATTTAAATTCTTCCTAAAGGCATACTTTGTAAAAAGAAGAGTCAACAAGGCTGAACAACTGCTGGCTTGTAAATCACTGACATATTGAGTAGAGCTCATTATGATTAAGGTAAATTAAGGAGCCAGTGCTAAAGGGAAATGCGAGAGCTTTCTGGAGAAAGGCCAGTGGGTGGCAGATTGACAAAGACAGATGTGATCTCTGGTCACATCTTTCCTTTGCTACGTTCAACCTCAGCACTAAAAGCAAACCAGCAACATAACACCTCCAGAAACAAACCATGATGGAATGGCGTAAGATTTTATTTCCTGTCATTTCCTTTGTGCTGCTATGAATCTCATTTAAACTCTGTAATTGGCGTCTCTTTGTAACCATCATGCCCACACCTGAGACTTTCATTTCACTTTCAATTAGCACTCCAGAGAAGCGGAGTTATAACAAATCTGAGACTATAGGCTGGCGGCATGCCTGCACAGCTAAGTCCTCAACATTTTAATCGGCTTGATCCACCTTTTGGCGGCAGACCGGGGCTGAAAATAAGCAGGTTATTTGATGGTGGTGATGGTTTGAGCATGTATGTTAAAGTAGGAGTTGACCGACAAACGTGGCAACAGTATGTCGGTCAGTATTTGGAAACAATCGAAGTATCATGCAGGGTTTGTTTAAACGGGGAACACGGTGGGAGGTGTAGGATATTGGGAGAAAGTGCTGAGGAGGCAAAGCCTCTTTAGGCACTTGTTTCTATGGGATTGTTTTTGTGTGTATGGGAGACAGAGGAGATTGAGAACTGAGTAGCCATAAGTACTTTTGATATCTGAAGGTGTTACAAATTACTTTTCCTCACATAGAGAAGTAGGACAATACCTCTGTTTTATTGTGGCTTAGCTAAGAAGACCTTACCCAGCATTTGAAGAATTGACGTGAATGGTGAACTTTTCCAGCTGGCACATTGAAAGGCCATGTTGAACTCTGACCATTAAAAGTCAACGAAAGCAAGGCTGCATGCTTTACTTTTGTTGCTGCCTTCAATGCTTTGTGAACTCACCTCACTGACAAATGACCACAGATGACCCAAGAGCCATTATTTGTGGAAGCGGTATGAACATGTGGGATGGGACGGTGCTTTCTGACCTTAAAAAAGACCCGTCAGTGCTGCTGCTGTTTGACTCCAGTTGACTTGTTTTGTTGCAGCCCGCCAACTTGTTCTGAACTGTTTGTGAGTTTGCCGGCTCTCACTGCCGTTGTCTGGATAAACAGCTAAAAATAGAGAAAAAAAAAAAGAGGCTGGCAGATTTTTTGTTGTCTGTAGATGAAATACCACATCCTACACAACTTTATTTTTCTCATTTTGAAAATGCCAGACAATAACACATACACTTGGATAGTTTTTTTTTTCCCCCATCTCTCCTCCTTTCTCACAGATAAAATTGTTCAGTGTGATTGTCTCCAGACACATTTATCTCTCTCTTTTTCTCTCCAGGTAATTTTATGAGAGATTGAAGTAATATTGCACCCCTGTAATTGCTTGTTTCCCTTGAAGAGTTCTGGATCATTTGGTGAAATGGAAATGTAAAAGAACACAGTTTTTGCTAATGAAAAAGAATTTAGTCTTTTTCCATTATGTCAAAGTGATGGAACAGAGTTGTTGAGTTGAGGAAACTTTTTAGAGTTTACTGAAGAAGTAAAAAATACAATAAAAAACAGATGTTTGCAGATGTGCTGCATTAGAAATACAGGCATTTAAACTTCCATGTAATATATTGGGATTTCTTAAAAAGAAAATTCTACATAGATTTCATTTATGTAAGGAGGGGGGATATTTGGCATTGATACGCATTAGTGCAGGGTGGAGCAATTCACACACATGGCGTGGTGACATGCCAAAGCCAAATATAGCCTCTCGCAAACGGACATTATTTCAGTTGCTCCCCTTATGGATCTGTCAGATTACCGGCATGGGTTCCTGATCAAAGCTCCTCTAAAACCTTTTTCTAAGCGGCCTTGCTCTGAATTTCCTCTGCTAATTCATCCTAGAGAGGAATAGAGGTGGAGAGACAGAGCAGACAAAAATGCATTGAGCGATGCTCAGTCATGCCTCACTCCAAAACAGCTTCCATCAGACAGCCCACATTAAATTACTGTTTCTTTTGTGTGTGCTCCATCAAATAAGTTTTTTTGTTTTACTTTTATTTAAGTTGAATTTCTTGAAAACCACATTGTCATTCTCTACATAACACAGAGCGTTTGCCTTTTAGTCTCAAACATCAGAAATTAGGCATTGTCTTTCTGAATGGTGAATTCAACATTAAGCATACAAGTGATACATTTCGGGATAAAAAACAAAAATCTGTTGTTATACCTAAACTTCAATTCAGTGTAGATGCTATGAAGTAAAATACCTCCCTATGGTTTGAAAGCTAACTTGAGGGTAATTTATCCAGGTTTTAAACTCAGCAGAAAACAACCCCTTTCAGTCCCTCTACACCCCCCCCCCACGTCCGCACACACACACACCCACACACACACACACACACACACACACACACACACACACACATGCACTCATTCATTCACCAACCCTGAAAGCGTTCCCTGGATTAATGACTACCTTCTAACTCAGTTAATCTGTCACTATCCCCTGCTGAGCTCATGCGTCTCATCCTGTAATCAAAGTGGAAACCAGCAAAACATAATTGGCTTTTGAGTTTAGTTTAAGCTCAATATTATGCTTCATATAATTTTTCACATTTTTTTCTGACAGCATCAGAGCTGGCGTATCTCCCCATTAGTTTTGTGCAGGAACCACTCAGATTGTCCTTTTTTACAGAGACCGTATTAAGTACAAACCAAACATTCAGCTGTCATTAAATATAGAATGATCTTTTTTATGTAAATGTAAATATTTTCTGTCCATGTAAATGTGTTTGAATGGAGAGCTGCTGATCTAAAATCTGTGCAGCACGCTACCTTTGAACTGTGGCTTTGAAGCTCTGCTGTCTGATGCCACGAGCCCTGGGCTTTGAGGATGAGCAGATCCTGATATGTATTACCCGGTATAGACAGTTAGGCTGTAATGATCGCCATTAAATTTACACCCAGGGGTCTCTTTGCCACAGGGCTGTGGAGCTAGGTGTTACTCTGACCCACAGCATGGTAACATGGACAGGTTAGGACTTGAATGTTTGAACTTCTTCAATTTCAACTGTTTCAAAAGTGGATGGACCATTTTTAAGAAGTTTGAAAGCCAGCAAATTTGAATTCAAATTTAGGCAAGAACAGTATTCAGAATTACATGTATCTCAATGAAAAAAAATCAAACGCAGTTATATCCTGCTTTAAACCTGAAAAGAAGTTTACAATATTTCTGTAAATCCTAAATGAGAGTGCCAGATAGTAGGCAATCACACAGTTGGTGCTGCAGTGTCTTTGTAAGAAAAATGACATTTAGTATTTGTAAGGTTGGGCTGGGTTGTTTAGTTCAAGTAAAGATTATTGTCTAATACAATTCCTTTAAAAACATCTGGTTCATAGATGAGTTAAGATTTTAATTGCTCTAGTCATTTTTTATGTTAAAATTATTTATTGCAGCCATGTGTTAACATGATTTTAAGAGAAACAGAATAGAATTTTATTACATTTTCAACATCTAACTAAAAACCTTTCTGTTTGAAGGTTTTACTTCAGGTTTCTACGCTTGATCTCTTAGAGTCACACAGAGAGCTGAAGAAGGAGGGATTTTGCTTTGAAAAAAAGCGAGTCAGAAGACTAGACTGTTGCACCAGGTTGAAATGAGTGACTGTTCATTATGTTGGTTTCTGACACTGAGCCATGTCTGCATTGCTCTGTTGACTCAGAAGATTAGATCGGCAAGCACTAAAGCTAATCTGGAATTTATAGATTTCTGTGTGCTTGGTGTGTGTGTATATGGTGCGCGCGTGTGTGTGTGCGCACGTCTTTGAGCTCTGGTCTGACATGGACTTGTGGGTCGGCGGTATTACCAGGTGGGTCCTGCACTAATCTGCCAGTCTACAGAGAAAAAAAGTGTCAATCGAAAGAAAAAGGCCCAATCACATCACTTTTCTCAGGAGGCGACTTCACTGACGGATTCCTCTTTTTCCTGACATACAAGATATTGTTGCAAACAGATGGCCTTCCACTTGTTTCTGCTGTTCTTAATATAATACGCAGGCTGAATATAATCAGATTAAATGGATGTTCATTCAAGGGAACATAAGCAACTCAAATGGGTGAAAATATTAAGTGGTGCAATGAAATATTCAGGACATAATTTTTACATAGAAATAAAACTGTGAAGAAGTAGCTCTTTATTTCCTGCCTCCTCATGCCATCACTCTGCATAACATGTTCCTGAAAGTTTTGAGGATCTTTTTGCAAATGTGATGCACTTTTTGTTTTGATTTTTACAGCTGTGATTTGGTTTTACATAACACACTCATGAACACTGAGCTTACCTGAAGAAAGTGAGGCCTGCAGGTCTTTTGACGTTCCTTTGACTTCTTTTGTGGTCTCCTTGATTAGTTGTTGGACTGGTTTTGGTAGGTCAGACACAAATGTTAGTGTTTTTCCTCATCTTCCTTTAAATCAGGGCATGTCTTTTGGTCTATTTGTTGTTGTTAGACCTGATCTATTAAAGTACTGTTTTTATTCTGCATGTGTTAGTAATCAGGCTTCCTGTTGATGGTAAATTTGATTTCACATTATTTGCATTAAATCCACTATTTAACAATGGGATAACTCCATTTCCACAAAGTACAATCATTGAATGAAACAATCGTTTAAAAGCTTCCTTTTGAATTTACTTTTGTTATCTTTGTTTGACGCCAAGTTGTTTAAAAAAAAAAAAAAGCAAACATAGAATGTTTTTTTTTTTTTTGCAGTGCTGTATATAAAGAAAACTCCTCATTAACTATTACATGTGTTTTCTGGACAGTTACAAAGAACATATAGAATTGGATCCAGAACAAAAGATTTCATGAAATGCAATTTTGAAAAAGTAAAAAGCCAGTGACTATGTGTTCTCATCTTGAAGCACCATTTAAGTGATTCCCACCTTTAAAAACCCGTTTCCCTACAGAGCAAATTGTTATTCAGAGGTAGTCCAGCAGGGGTTGGCATATTTGACTCAGCTTTACAGGGGTTGTCTTACATCTTGGTGACAATTTCTTCTCCACTCACACAGCTGCTCTGCCACAGCCCAGATAACCTCTAAATTACAGCATTCTGCAGCATTTAAGGCAGCCTTAAACCCAACCCGAGGCACCTCACACTCTGATACCGTACAGTCCTCTGTGGAAGTGGTACATAACACTTCCCTTCATTTTCCAACCCATATATTAATACTAATTTTACCAGACATATCGTAGAAACTTAAAAAAACTTGGGTTTATTCTTGCAAGGCATTAATGATGCAGTATTGTTGGTGCTCTGATTTATACTTAATTATGTCATAAAATATTTTTACAGTTAATGTCAGACGGAAAAAGATAAAAACATGTCTTTTTATTGAGATGTTTAGATGGTTAGCCATTTAAAAATATGCTATCTTGTAATATATTACAAGATCAAATGTAATCTTGTTATTACATTTATTTGTCTCAGCTGTTAACCTCTTTTCGTGTCCATGTTAGCGGCAATCTTTCTCTTCATTGCAGAAACCTTTTCTCTTTGTTCTTATTGGCTATTCATGTTCTCACTCTTTTCTTTCACCTCACACAATTCTCTAATCCTTTCCTCAGTCGATAGTGGATGTGTCTCACAGGGACAGTAGAGATTTTCTTAGTCACACTTATCTCCTTTCACGAACAGAGGAACCCCCCTTTCCTCCACCACCACACACACTTTAGCACATGTTTTATTTTTTAAAAAAGCTTGACATTTAAGCTTGTTGTGGATCAGACGTACAATTGTCATCCTTCAACTGGAAGAAAAGTGTCTTGATTTTTAAAGTCTAAGTGTTGTTGGGCTTATCACTGGTCCACAGAATATACTCATTTATTGTTTGTCTGTTAAACACGACATTGCATTAATATAAAATGCAAATTAGAAACTCAAAGCACCATATTAGTATGCTTGCTTCGCTTTGTAAAGCATTCTATTAAGCTAAATGAGGGTGAAAAGCTTTTTACTTTTTTATGTCTGCATTAGTTTATGAGACATAAGTACAAAAGTGCTACAATTCAATAAATAATTTATTAAATGATTACCTACAATGTGATCGGTTATTAGAAAAAAAAAATACAGACAAAAAGTCATATGTAATTGTATCATAGTTATAAAAAACTTGTATTGAAAATAGCTGCTCTGCCTATAAACTTGTTTACTTAATTTTATATGCATTGTGAAGAAAACCATAAAATAGCCTTTCCTCAAAGTGCCATCACTCAGAATCACAAACTGTGTAAGTCAAGCTAATATATTATAATCAAATGATTTATTTGGGTCTACATGGGGTAGGGGGCACTTGGTACTAGAAAATGATTGTCTTTTCAAAGATCACCAGTGGCTCTTGTACATTATTCATCTACAATAACAAAGAGAGAGTGCCCATAATTGTGCCACACTGAGTGCTGCAACTGCTGGTGCATGAATGCCCTTTTGTAATTTCCATACACCTACACACGAACAGAGCGTGCTGCAGGCTTTACTGTAACTGACTAATCTCTTGTGATCTCTCTTTTAACCTCCAGGCATTTAAAATAGTTAAAATATCACAATAATTCTTTATAGTTGGCTTCTAATAGTAGTGTGATGTGCTTTTAAGTACTCTGCACGACTTCATGTTGAATGAGATCAAATTTTATTCACCACTACATTATCAGGTCTGGAAAGGCATAGAAAAGAGTGGCACATTATGCAGCTCCAGGTCCCATATTTAAAACCTGACCACTGTTTAAAATGAGCCACGCATTCATAGTGGAGCTTTCCATTTATTCTTTAAAAATAGGATAAAATGAAACAAAGTCTTTGGAAACTGAATTTGAAATTCACAGGAATGTTGAGGCAGATTCATCAGTTTAAATGACAAGACATACAAGAATAACTGTAGAGATATCAAATAGTTAATACAATAACTTCTTCATCTGAACATTAAACATATGAGAGTCATTGTTGTACTTTCGTCCATCCTTTGGCTTTAAAGAGGCAGTGAGGTATTGTGTAAAATACCTTTTATTTATTCTCTCACCATAAACTTGCCTAGAGTGTCGCTTTGCTTCTTCCATGCATGTTTGAGAAATCATTTATTCTTCTGCAGCTATTACTAAACACCTGGAAGAACTTTGCGTCATACAAACTACTCTGTGCAACCCTGGTAGGAACGTTATTAAAGTGATGACATGCTTACGGCGGAGTGTTTCAAAGAGCAGGAGCTTCAAGAGATGGGGATGTGGATCTCTCCGGCGCCTACACAGTTAACATGGACTTCTTGGCTGCTTCTATGATTGATGTTCTCCTTTTTCACCATGTTTGGGTCACTTCAAGTGAACCGTCATGTCTCTGAAAATTTGTATTTGTTAGGTTCAGTTTTTATTTTTACATGAAGTGTTAAACAGTGCTTCATTAGATGGTATAAGCATGGGATATTGACTTATAACCTATAATTACTTTAAACCCTCTTCAGAACAGTAGCCCTGATATTGCAGAGATGCTTTGTCAGGCTATTGCATCAAAATACTGTAGTAACTGAATCTTACAACCAAAGCATTATGATAATCAGTACAAATGAACAGCTCAGGTGTTTGGGATATAAACGTTGCCCTTAGGTCATTATTTTTAATTAGCACCATCTTCTGACTCTGTTTCTTCTGACTCATCTGATAATGCATGGTGCTTGTCATCAGTCATCAGTATGCTGGGAACATTGCACAGAGCTGCTTGAGGCAGAGTACCAAAGATTAAAAAGCGAACAACTGATTTCAGGTATGTAAGTTCATTTGTCAGCTCTGTTTGGAATTGCAAAGATCTGTTGCAAACAGATTGTAAAAGTGTTACCCCTTATCAGAGAAAACAAGTGTCTTTGTGATGCTGCTGCTCTGTGTTGGTATTTCTCGCAGAACAATCGGAGGCAGTTCACCAGCGTGTGGGCGTGTGCTTACACACAGCGTGCTAGGAATCAGATAGGTGATAACTGTGTTGTTTAGAGCAATGTGCAACATACACTTGACACATGCATGCCAATTAGGTTCTGTGACTACCTCGAGCGCAAACTCACTCTTATCAGCTTTGCATTAACTTTCTGCCTCTTTCAACTATAACTTTATTGTCAAACAATGTTGTATTGAGCCTAGCTTAATTTAAGACGGTTAAGAAATGGCTTTGCAATCATATTAACACCACTATGACTGTAATATATAGGCAAAAAGTGATTGATAGGGAGTTGTAAGAACTGGTGGAGTGAAACACACTTTGAAAGCAGCTGTGCGCAAGCCTGAGCATGTGTACCTATAGTTCCATCCCACAGCCTGATAATAATTACTTCTCTCCAGATGGAGGAGTGTACCCTACACAGCAGAAGTCTTCCTGCCTCTTCGGGGCAAAGGGAGCAGGGGGTCTGTGGGTGTGTGTGTGCATAGATGTGTTTGAGTGCATATGAGGGGAGGTATTGAACTGTCACTTACTGAGCATCCTCCAGGGAGGAGAGGCGGAGGAAGCCAAAGAAGATAAAGGCTTTTGAGGGATCGTGAATCCAGCACACACAGCTTTGTTAACAACCACCTTTTTGCCAAAGAGCTGACAGTGTCATTTTGTATGTGTCCACTTGATGGATGTAGCGCATTATAGAAAATTACAGCCCTGTACCACGACTGCTTTTAGTAACACATTTTTTTTTCCTTTGCTGCACAAATGTGAGTTTCTCTCCCAGCAAAATTTCATGCAAGTGGGAAAAGCTGTGTAATCTTGACATGGAGATTAATTTGGTTGCTATAAGTTTTATTCAGTAAATTTGGTCACAACATTCAGCGTTAAATGGGTGGAGAGGATGCTAATCTTTTCTTCTGCAGGGACCACAAGGCTGGTCAGATTTTGCAGGGATATGGATGGAGCTAAAGATAGGGCAATCCTTCAACAGAAAGCTGTGCTGGTTCCAAGCAGCTAATGAAGAAGGGAGACCTTGATGGCTTGGCACCAAATTGACAAGGGGCTGTCTAGATTGACAGCCCCTTGTCAATCTAGGCTAGTGGCTACTCTAGATTGTTCCTAATCTAGCTTGATTAGACTAGGGTATAATATGGTATATTCGATTGAAGTGGGTGAAAGCTGACCGATGATGGCCCTTCGCATCATCAAGAGTAACCCATAATGTCCATGCTAGTCAGACCAAGCAGTCTGGACTTAGCACTCGTTTCCACAGAGACATACTCCAAAATACTGTACCTGCACAGAAATTCAAGTACAGTACCCTGCTTGGTATAAATTTGTATGCAACTGTTTTCCTTTCATTTCACCATTTTTTTTATGGCCTTTTTGGTATGTAAACCTTCTCAAGGCACTGTGTAGGTAAAAACAAACAAAAAAAACAAACAAACAAACCACTTGTTTCCAATTTTTAAACAATTTTGTTTTTTTCACAATCTAAACTAGCAGCCTATTTCATAATCACAACTTCAGACAAAACACTCCTGTTGTGGGTTTGCAGTTTTACTTGCATCTTATTAAATACCTGTAAAATATCATCCTAGGTGTGTCCGCAATAGTATATTGTATAAAAAGAAATAAGAGATGTAATCCTATCACATTCTAATTTTGATACTGCATGTTTAACAGAAATTCTTTCTCGATTGACAGGTGGAAACGGGCTTCCTTCACACTTCTGTAATTGTGCAGATGGGTGGTGTCACAAGGTTTATCTGCAAAGATGTCTAAGAGAGTAAATGAGCTGCAGAACACCCACATGCTGTTAGTGGATATAAAATATGCTCCCACTCTGCCAGTAACAACTACAGCAGATTATGACTAGTCATGTGTCGTGAGTAAATTATTCTGGCATCCACTGATGAACACGCACATCTACAGTTTCATTTCTTTCACATGAAGCCACATAAATCTGCTCTTACGGTCCCAAATGACCGTGATTTTAGTTGCTACATTAATCAGACTGTGTGTAAAAGACATCTGTTTAGATGAGCTTTGCAGTACAGGGTGAAAGTAAAAAGTCATCTCTTATTTTGCTTATATTTTCTTAAATAAGCCCACTTGTCTTGTATTTTTTAAAAAGACTGCATGATATCCAAATATCTTTCATTGCTTTTCACTTCAGTGCTTTTACATGGCCATTGTTACAAAGGTATTTTCTTTTGTGTATTAAAGCACCTAGTTTTGGCCTGCAAGCCATTCAACCATGTAAAGATACCTAATTAAGGGAATCATACATGCCTGCCAAGGATAGCTTACGAAACCATCAGACCTAAATTGGACCTTTAGATGCCCTGCAGACACATTATCCCCATCTGTTTTCCCACCTCTAGTAAATTGCCATATGCTTTCCAATTTGACTGACTTAAAATATTTTTGCACCAGCAAGGTGATTCTCTATAAGCCATTAGGTAAAAACTTGACATATCTTGTCATGGTATGCAGTGTATTTCAGATTTATTCAGGCAAAACTGCGCATGAGGAGGAAAAAAGGGAGTGTTTTTGAAAAGTAAGTGGCTTAAAAAAAACTGACAGGCGACAGGCAGTCTCTGAAACTGATGCCTTTAAGAAACAGGGAAAACAAATCCACAGAAGCTGAGAGATTCATTGTCTCTGTTGATCATTCGTATGCCAGGTTTTCAGATAATAGTTACTCAGGAATTGCATTGTTGGTGCTCAAGTACAACTTTGTTTATTCGTCAAACTTAATAGATTTGTTGAAATTAGCGGAACAGTGCTGGTAAAATGCTCACAATTAATATCTAATAAGGTAGTGGGGTTAGAAAAAAGAAAAATAGATTGTGAAGGATTAGAATATGGTGACGATGTGGCACAAGGGAGATCTATCTGTGAGCATCGTTCTCTCCATTATCTATGCTCTTCCTACAGCACATCAGTTTTGATTACCTCATTCTTCTGTAGTTTTATAAACCAGCTTTTATGTAATGCTGATAAAACCATCACTAGTTTCAATTACCATAGTAAATTTGTTAATATTTATTTTAACTGGGGAATATTGAAAGCACCAAAAAAACAACAAAATGGTGCTTTTACCCAGGCCGCATTTGCCTTGTTTGTGCCACAGTTCACATTCCAAACAATAGGTGTCACTATTAAGCAAATAATGCCAGTCTACAGAGCAATTACAGAAGGAAGGTCTTCTCTTATCAGTTACTTTTCAAACAAACAAACCATTCAACCTTAACATAATCAGATTACAGAACAGCTTTTCTTGATGCCAACATGTCAAAACCATATATTCATATTTACTTCATTTCATTTTCTCCTTACTTTTTGTCCTTTCATTCTTCCCTACCTTGTGCCATTTTCTTTCTGTCTTTCTACCCGAGTCCTTTTCTTCCATTCTTGCTCATCATGTGTCAATAGAAAGCTATTGGTAGCTGGAAGCTGATGATAGTTTGTGTTCTTTGCATTTACGGGCAAAAGCATCTTTAAAAGCTTTCCATGCACCATTGTAAAGTGCAACGCAGGCAAAGATGGTAAATACAGCATAGTTGTTGTTTAAGCTAGTAGTTGCAACAAGATGTGTTGTGTACAAAAACGTAAACTAGTTCTTTTGTTATTGGACTAAATTTTTTTTAGCAGAAAGACACTCAAGAACTATTTTTTGATGAAAAGAATAATACTTTTTTTCAAATATTAGGTAAAAGATAGAGTGTTATGTCTTTAGAATTATACACTGAAATTGTGCAAAAAGCACATCAAGTCTATTTTTATATAAAAAAAAAAGCTTATGTTGACTATTTTTTTAAATCTACTCTTTCAGTGTTCAGACTACTTTTTTTGTTGAAATATGTTCTTACAGTGAAAGGTTGATGATTTTATTAAATCACAGTTTGGTGGCTCATTGTTCTTTTTCTAAGGTTTCTTTGTTTTTTCCATGCATTTTAATGCTTTAGATTACTACATTCCTCTCGAAACACTGTGGCTTTCATGAGCTGCTTCAACTTGTCTTATTAATTTTTTGTGTTCTCAGCTGTCAGACATAACCAACCTCTGCTTCTTTTCTTCCATTCATTGGAACAAGAAAAAGGTATCCGTCCTCATGTCTCTGCTTTTCTTTTCATCTTTCTCTGTCCTTGTCTTTCATGTAGTTTACAATCTTTATACACAGTGAAAAAGCACCAAACTGTCATCATTACTCAGATAGATGCTGAACCTGACAAAAGGCAAAACCTTTTCAAGTCAGAGAACTTCTCCCACGCTACTCCTACCGACTCGGCCCAGGGTCAGATAATCCAGTTACAGCCAGGTCTCTTACCTCGTCATGCTTTGCTCTATCCACATGGAAATGTTGATTTATTGAATTTGTCATGGATATACAACTCTTGGTCACATCAATAAAAGACTTTGCTTTTGTTAAAAAAAAAATAAAAATGAATAAAAAATTCACACCAGAAATGATGAATAAATATTAAGAAGTGTCACCAATAACAGGACATGTAGAACAGGAGAATCATGTGTGGTTAAATACTTCTACACATCATCTGTAGCTCGATTTCGGAAAAACGGTCCATTTCTGTCCCAGCTGGTTTTATCATGAACAATTTCAATCCATTTTGGTTGTGATAACAAACCATATGTAGTTTATTGTAAAGTTTAGATTTTTATATGTTATGCAAGCTCCGTCCAAAAGTTCTACAGTAAAATTACTGTAAATCAATTTCTTCATCTTCCACTTTACAGTACCCAGTGGGAGACATGAATGTGTGAAAATCAAATCTCATCTTGTCAAGTCTTGTTCTGTGCCAAGACACGAGTAGCTTTTAACATTGTGATAATTGGAGCAGCCATGAAAAGCAGGAGGAGAGAAGAAATGAGAAACCATCTGCATTGTGTGCATGTGTTAAACAGATGCCCTCTTTTGTTAATGATTTATACTAAGCTTTTTATCAGGGAGATGGCGTTGACCCAACTTACTGTGTTAAATATTTTCATACCTTTGAAATAAAAAAAACAGGCAGAATCCTCCAGTTTGCTTTGATCACGAACCGCTTCTAGTTCATTAGTGTCTCAGTTTTGTTCATGTTTTTTATTTCTGTTGAATTCTGTTGCTGGGAAATGGATGAGAATAATGTGCATTTGAAGGCTGCCATCTAGGGTCAAGATGTGGGCAGTGCAGCGAGATTCACTGAGCTGCTTTTGCTCAACCACTAAATAGAGTAAAATGGACGGGTGTGACTTGGAGTGTTAAGGGTAGGGAAGTTGAACGGGCATTACTTTTTTTTTTCTTCTCTATGTCCATAAATTCACTTCATATCTGATCTGACGGAAGGCTGAGAGAGACTAGGAATGACTGCATGGTTGGTGATGTGGATGCTGTTAATGTCAGTGATTAGCTGTTGGTTCAAAACAACGATTAAACACAGGATGGTGACTCAAAGGAGGAATTGGAGCAGACACTAATAGATTAGGATGTTGTTCGCTTTAAAAATCATGAAAAGAAAAGGCCTTTTTTAAAATTCTGAATACCCTGAAGTACAGCATCTCATATGTACACTTTAGAAGAAAAAAATCTTAGGTATTTTGAATCCAGTCATACTGTGACATCATGATGTGCTCAAGAGAGAAGTAATGAATTAGTTTCATTTTTCAGACAATTTCCAGTAACAGTGCTAACGTTTGTCTGTACAGACTTCATGTCTTGATTGAGTTATGGTATGTGTTACAAAATCAGTTTAAGATGCTATTGACATCAACCCACTGTGAAATTTCAGAGCTTTTAATTCTCTGACTTAACAAGACAGTTAATGCTTTCTCACATGATCACAACATGTCAAATCTGTCACAAAGATCACACTTCTCTTGAAACGTGTCTGGATAACTCAAACGAGAAATGCAGCTAAGATAAAGACAAAATGGCTTGTCCATTTTCTTTGTTTGCGGTCAAAAACTGCATTGCAGTCAAACATTAATGTCCTCAGATTTGATTCACTTTGCCAAGGAGGCCATGTCTGACAGAGTAATAGCCTTGTTAAATGCTCAAAAATGTCCAAGTGAAAACTGAATTTTCTGCCAAATAATTAAGGAGTATAGATAATGTACATTAACAAAGACACATTTTATTATCAGCATCAAGCTAAATGTTGCAGGAGGGTCTGCACAAATGCAGACACCATAACAGCCTTCTAAGAAAAACCCCCAAAACAAACTAACAAAATCAACAGAATTAATTGAAATGTAATTGTTTAAGACAAATCAGCCTTTGGTTTTGATAATTGAGTTAGTTAAATCTTCACATAATTAAATGAAAATAAAATAATTTAATGTTTTGTGGCCGCACCCTTTGGGAACAATAACCGCTAGCAAGTAATTTCTGTACTTCTCTATGAGATGTCAGAACTTGACCACAGGAAAGTTGAGCCACTATTTCTGAGCAAACTGAGCAAACTGCCTGGCATTTTAAGGGTGGCGTCTCCTCACTGTAATTTTCAGATCTTTTCACAGATGTCCAATATTATTGGGATCTGGACTCACAGAGAGCTTGTGAATTATCCAGGTTTAATTCCCAGCCATTCTTCAGTGGTTTCAGTTTATTTTCCTCTTCTACCCTTGACCTGCAGCACAGGCTGAGCTCTCTGACAGTGAGTAGTGTGTTTCTCTCCAGGATGCCCTGGTGGTTTTGAAACTTCAGTGTGCTCTGTGTAATTTCAAGGTTTTCTGTACCAGATGCAGCAAAGCAGCCCCAGAACAAAACCAATCCCACTCAGCCCACAGAAGGTGTTGTGGACTTTTAATTGAAAACTTATTTTTTCCTTCCGTAAACATAAAGCTTATGTCAAAGGTCTCAAAGTGAAATCTCCAGTTTTGTCTCACTTGTCAAATTTTAATAACATGGCTGATTGCCCACTCTCATCTTAATAAATGACAGTCTTGCTTTTTTGTGTTTTCTGTCAGCAGTGAAACCCTAATAGGTTTTTTTATATAGAACCTCTTGAGGTTCAAAATAAAACAGATGTTGTAATCAGAAATGATCCATCTTAACCTTGGAGACCGTCTTGAACAGCTTATTTTGCTCTTTTTCTACCACTTGTCTATCTGATCAACTTGAATTTGTATTTTCTCTCACGTTGTTCGCCTTGAAGGTTGTTAGTGAACCTTATACTTTTATTTACAACTAGCAACTTTTGTCACAGGAAAGAGGTCTTGTAATAGAGATTCAATGAGTAGGATATTGTGGCTGATTTCTGTTATCTTATTTTTGTAAAGCTTAGATCTGCTGATATAGACCTTGGCCTTTCTAATGTTTTTCATAAGACCTTGGAAGTTGCAGTATGTAGTTGCAGTATAGTTTCAACAACATATTTGTTGAAACTATCACTATGTAGTGAAAAAAAGTCTAGGTCCTCTGTCTTCTCCCCATGGCCCTACAGCCATCTGAAGAAATGCACAGCTGATGTCTAATCAGAGCCAGCAGGAGCGTCTTAGTGCTATCAATCACTCCTGTGTACACGCTGCTCTCTCCCTTCCCCTTTCTAGCTGCTAGACTACAGCTGGTTCCCCATCCCAGAGCCTGCAGTGAATGTACAAACTAGTTAGATTGGGCACGGATGATGGCGGATAAACAGTTGCAACCAACTTGCAAACTACCTATTGCAAGGTAGTTTGCAAGGTATTGAAAACTACCTTTCAATACTTCCTGTATATTCCCTTTAAATAAGTTGAACAGCGGATGAAAAGGTTGAAGCCACCTTCGATACTGATCACTTGGTTTGAAAAATAACGGTAACTATTTTTCTTTTCAATTAACCAAGGATTAATAGTCTGTTTATCAGTTCCCACAAATCTGACTATACTACAATATTTTAGCGTAGTTTTGTAAGATAAATAAGGGATTTTTTTTATCTTTTACAAGTTTTTTTTTTTTTTTATTTACATATAAAATAGAAATAAAGATGCCTCGGGCTTTGTGATAGAAATGGTAGTTTTGAATGCAACCCAAAAATGTAGGAGTTTAAAAAACTAACTCAAGTTATGCACCAAATCATATTTCCCTAAACTTCATCTGGTTTTACTAAACTAAAAAAAAAACCCCAAAAAAACGCTGTCGGTTGATGAGTGAAAATGGTTGGACCTCTTAGTTTATTGCATCATGATTTGATTTCCTGATTTCCAGCCGATGAAATAAAACCAGCTGTGATTGATTGCTACGTGTCATTTCCTTATAGACACAAACAATTAGGGAGCGTAAAAGGCCATACATACTGCGGCAGGAGATGCCTGGAATAGTTACCATTACCGTAATTTTTTGTATTTATTTGTCTTTAACAGTAGACGTTATCAGCTTAAGCTATTTCTTAAAGACAAATTCTGCTGGAGAAATTGTTTTTTCTTCTGGTTATTTCTTCTGAAAAAGAAAAAACTGCTTTTTTTCACCCCACTTTCGTCACAAGAGGGTGAAAAACAAGTGTCAACTGGTGCACAGAAAGAAAACAAGAGTCAATTGGTGCAATAAATTTCAGCAAATGAGCGAAGGCGAAAGAGAGATGCTTGAGGCCAATGAAGAAGATTTTATCCACTGTGACAGTCGCAGCATCAGTCCCGTCAGAGGTTTCTAAACCACTTTGGAGAATTTCCTGCATAATTATGATGTCTCACGTGTGGATTTCTAAGTAGGTCGCACTCCTCTCTGTTGCTGCCGCACCAACTTGTTTCATGTGCTTCCATCTTCAGCCTCCATCTGAAGGCACTCTTTAAGACAGAGCTTCGGCTCTGCTGCAACCCATTTCCACATGGTGCCTCATCACATCTCTTCCTTCTCTTCACATTCTCTCCATCAGCCCTCCTACCACTGTATCTCTCCATCATTCCTCCTTTTTCCATGTACAGAAACAATTATTCTCTCCTCTCTCCATATTTTCAGCTGGTTCATCAGTTTTGCTTGATATCATTATTCCATCTCTTTTTTTCCTTCTCTCTCTCTATCTCTTTTCCATTCTCTCTGTTTTCATCTTGGAGACAGGAGTGTGCATGCAGTCTCAAATCTAAGTCTCCTCTCTGCTTATGCGCTCTGCGCTACGATCCTTCTTCCTCTCCCCTCCGTGCTTTACCGCACTGCTCACATTTCCTCTCTCCACATCTCCTTCTCTTCCTCACTTTCTCCTTCTCTACCTGCATCTCTGTCACACCACAGGCTTGCATCTCTGCTGTGCATTGCTGTGCTCTGCTTTGCCGTTTGGAGAACGGCTGTACGCTCTGGGGATCTTTTCGAGCCAGAGCTGAGCACACTCCGGCTTCTTGCAGAGGAGGATTTAGCTGCTCTTGGTGCGCCAGGTTTGACTTGCCTTGGATTCCTTGGATCTGTGGGAGCTGGAGAACAGGGGAGGACAGGAGGAGGAGGAGAGGGGTGAGAGGTTTACTGGCTTGGAGGAGTCGAGGCTTCAAGGTGGTGGCAGTGGCGGCTGATGGTTGCCTGTCGAGGGTCATGCCCTGGGACTTGCACGTTATTCGGCAGTTGGAGTTGGAGACCCTCTCCCATTTTTGCCCCCCTCGTGGGGCAGAACTAATCCTGGTGCCGGGGAAAGCTGCCGGGCACCAGTGGCTGCAGCGTGAAGAGTGGACACCATGAACCAGCTGGACGCACCAAGACCACTTAACTGGACCATCAGGAAACTGTGCCATGCAGCCTTCCTGCCATCTGTGCGCCTGCTAAAGGTAAAAAAAAGAAAAGAAAAAAGACATAAAAACCACAAGAGAGCAGAGAGTGCAAATGAGCTAAAAAATAGATGCCCAGGGAGATGGGAAAAAATATGTCAGGCAGCTCGCCTGCTTTTCTGCTCCTCTCCAAAGGAAGACAGCTGTTAACATTCTTTAGTGTGAACACTGAAGAATTTTCTTACAGAAGAAAATTTATTGTGCTTCAAATCGGTGAATGCATGGCTTTCGTTAAAGGAAGGACAGTGGGTATTTCTCAGTTGAAAATAAGAAAAAGTGGGGCAAAGCTGCCAGCGTAACGCTCTCAGAGGGGAGCTTAAAGGGCTGGAGGAGTGGGGATGTGCAAAGAGTGGCGGATAAAAATGGAGACAGGGAAAAGCGGGAGCACAATGCTAGAGAGGTTCAGAGAGAGTGGGACAAATGTGAGAGAGAAGGGTAAGGAAAGTGTTCTGGAAGAAAAAATGACACAGGAAGTAGGGGGAAAAAGATGCAAGGACATCACAGGGTCAATTTTAAAAGTTTTATTCAGACAAATAACAAAAGTGCAGAGACTGTAAACTGCTGATTTGTGATTAGAGTAATTCAAGATATGAGAGCTAAAAAGAGGAATTTGCAGGAGTATCTTAGAAGAAAATGCTCCACTGGAGAACGGAAAGACGTGGACGTTTGGCATCCAGTTCCAGCATAGATCTGATATGATGAATCACTCATCACATAATAATGCTAATAGGATAATGACAGCTTTGTCTGCTTATTTGAGTTGCAAAGGTTTAGTCGGAAGACTATTTTCACATCACCTGAGTAGAGATGCATCATGGGAACTAAAGCATCTTTTGATATTTGAATATGTTTTGTCACTTCTATAAATCCACAGTCCTTTTGTACAGCTCACTTACAGGCATTTGTATCCTAAAGCCTCATCTTTGTGCGCTCTTGTGATTTTATAAGCCAGTTACAGGCGCTCTGTTCAGAGGGCTATTGTTGGAGGTTCTGAATACCTCTTCTCCGCTCTCCTTTGATCTGGCTCCATCAAAGTACCTCACAGAGCAGTTTTGCTGTGATGTTGAACCACACAACCAGAGTGCCTCGACTCATGTGTCGTGCATTTGCATTTGTATGCCGTGGTTACATGAATGTCGCTGTAAAACCTTGATTGAATCTGCACAGTCTGTGTGGGGGGAGTGTGGATGGCAACACATGCTGCAGAGCTTAACATGAGGTTCATGTTCTTAACACATTTTACTTTATCATCATCTGATTTGGTCAATTTACACTGAAAAGAGTGACATTTACTACAGCCATAGAAAAAAGTGATACTAGAGGAAAAAATGATCAATTTATCTATTTTTTTCTCATCATATAATTGTTTTTTTTTGTTCGCCTCTCTTTGACATTAAATCAAACTAAACATTTTCTGTTTTACCTCACTTAGGATTACCAAAGCAATTTCTATTTGCCAAATAGAAGACAGGAGTTTTGGAAAAAACATGTATTACTTCCTTGAGAACTTTAAATACACTAATAATACTGTGCCTTTAAACAAATCAGGAAAGCTCAGATGGTTATGTCATAGTTTGGAGGCATTTGATGGCTTAAATGTGAACAATTTGTTTCCATTTGAGTTCTGCAAACCAGTGACATCACTGAAAAACAAAAAAAAAATATTGGTCAAGATATTGAAGGTAGAATTGTAGACCTCCATAAAAGTCTGTCTGACTCTTGAGTACAATTTCCAGATCCCTGAAGCTGCCATGTTCATCTGGTTAAGCAGTATACACTCAAGTATAAACACAGAGGGAATTCCCAGCCATCACACTATTAAGGAAGGAAACTTATCCTCTGTCCCAGAGATGATGGTGAAAGCAAAACTCTTTGTGAAGATTCTGGCAGAAGCTGGTAAGAGAGTACCAATGCTTTTGAGTGGCTAAAATGAAGAAGCAATCACTTCAAGTGCAACATAAAAAGTCAGTTTGCAAATTTACTCAAGTCAAATACCCTAATTTGTTTGGGAACATCTCTTGTGATCTGCTGAAACTAAACATGAAGCTTGTGGTAAAAGGGAGAATGCTAGAGAAACTGATGTACCTGGGAAGTAGAGGGATGGTAGTGTCATGTTGTGGAGCATTTTGCTCCAGGAGGGACTGGTGCACTTCAAAATGTAGATGGCAGTAAGAAAAAACAGAACATTATGTAAAAAAGATAGAGGCAACATCTCAAGAGATGAGGAAGTTACCGCCGGGGCACAGTGGGTTAACAAAGAAAGGAAAATGGGTTTATATTAATTTTCTAACACAATTCATTTTTGTTATTTTTTATTTCTTTCATGCATCTTGTCTTTAAGCTGCTGTTTGGTTTTTATGATCAACTAATTGCTACTAAGTACAATGATTTTGCTTGTCTTGGAGTTCTGCAGATACTGGAGAGGAATGTTGTTTGTACATTTAGAGATGACGTTTTTTGAAAACTCTGCAGTGGTAACACGTTTTCTTCTTGTTGTATTGTTTATCTGTTTCCAAGGATAATTTAAAAACAGCTCTATGAATGCTCTTGCTTATACGACGGGTTATTAGGAGATTTCTTCCTAGATTCCTTCCATGAACTAGTTCCAAAATATTTTACAAAATGTGTACATTTATAATTGTAGAATATTGCTGATAGAGTTAAGGTTTGTCTGAGTTTGTCTGATGAATAAGAAGGAATGTTGGTCTTCACTCTGTACAGTGTTGGTATTTTTCCCAGAGATATATTAGACTGTCAGACAGAAATTAACCTAACACTGTGCCATTATTGTTGGAAATTTCTGCCTGGCACACATTTTTTTCCCCCCATACTCTGACCTCTTACCTCCCACCTGCTGCCAAATGCAGAGTTAGACGAGTGTGTGGCTCTGTGTTTCTTTTTTTTTTTTTTTTCCTGTCATCTCCACACAGGAAAAAATGTCTTGCAGATTGTCTATGCTTGCATCAGTGAACATGCCTGACAATGAGTATGTGCGTCTGTAATGTGGTCCTGCAGAGCCAGTTGGCATGGCAGCTTATGGTGGCTTTGTGTACCCCTGTGGTCAACTCACTGTTGTACAAATATTGTAGCCTCAAATGTAAGCGGGGTCCAAATTGCCTCTGTGGATTAAGGGCCATGTTGAAACACTGAATTTCAACATGGCCCTGTTGAAATTCAGGGCCATGTAAAAAAAATTACTTTTTTTTGGTATTTTTTACCATGTGTAAAAAATTACTTTCATCACTTGTCTGAGAAGACATAAACATGGCCAGAGAGGCACAGAATAAATAGCATGATGATGAGTGTCGGACTGCAGGGGGGGCTTCATTCGAACAGCAGGTCCTCGTCTGTCTCCTCCGTCAGCAGGAGTAACCACTGTAATGTGTAGAGTTATGTGTTCCATTCTATTACAAATGTAATACATTTAATACCCCAGCTATCTACTGTTAATAAGCAAGAATATAGAACATTTTAATATTATACAATTATGCAAGCCAAACCCAGTGTTTGGCCTTAACGACCACTATTACATTTGGTTGAGAAATCTTCCAAGCTTAAAAGCACAATCCCGACTGTGAGGTTGCGGTGAGGCAACATCATGTTGTATATGAGTCCTAGCAATGCAGAATAACTTAAGGCAGACTGCCTAATTAGTTGAAAATTTCTTGAGGTACAACAAAGTCAGTGTTTTAGAATGGCCACAACAAAGTCGTGATCTCAGCCTTATGGAAAATTTGTGGGCAGAGCTGAAAAGGTGTGTAGGAGAACGGCGGCCTCTGTTACATCAGTTCTTTCACAAGGAATGGCTTGTAAATAGGTGAAGAATTCTTAAAAGAGGAAAAGTACCTTTGTGATACATATCCAGACTGTGAGAAAAATTTAGCATTTTTACACAGTGTACATTTCTGGTTTCTGATGTATTTGAAATTTTAATATATTTTAGTATGCTGACAGCCAGAGTAATCCAACCTAGAATAGGAATGAGCTCAACTAATGCTAGACACATCAATGAACTGTACGTTCTTCTTTTATTCAAATATTAATAACTGACTTAACAATGTTGAACAACTTTAGTCTTCTAACATTTGGCTTCTTGAAATAATTTGGCACTAGCAGCAGCTCAGTCTAAACCCAGTACAAAGTTAAGCTTCGAATTTTGTGTACACCAACTTTAGACTGAGAAACAAGACTGGAAAATCTTATTTCATCCTCCCACCTAAAGCCCTCCTTTGCTTCACCTCAGTCAAGTTTTTGTAGTTTCAGAATGACATCATCTGAATTTATTGTGCTTTTTTTTTTGTTCAAAGGTTCAATCAGTACCTTTCTACCCTGCAATTCTAGAACCACAAAAATGAAGCTTAGAATTAAAATATCTGCTTTTGTTCTCTTTGTAAACTATTTTAAGCTCTCTTTTTACCCTCTCTTGCATCTTTGCTTTGTGATGTCTGTCTCATTGTGTCTTTCATCATCCTTCTGGCATCTTACTTATTTTAGTACCTTGTATCTCTTTGCCTGCTGTCTATTAACATAAAGCACAAATAACTTTCTGTCATGTTCAAGATACACAGGGGGTGGAATCTGTTGTTAGGCTCTGAATATATTTCCGTCACTGCTAAAAATAATTTCATCATCATGTTAAAAAGTTCTCCGTTGCAGATCTTTGCTCTATTTTATGCAATTTAGCACTCAACTCTTCATATAAAACATATTATCTTTACAGTATATCCAAAATTAAATACATTAAGGAGGAACATACATGTTTTCACCCATAGATGGCACTAAACATTTTTGTATTTACAGTAACAGTACAGTAAGGCACCTAGATACAGCAAAACAACGGCACAGAGTGACACTAACACATTTTAAGACTTGCTTATTTCCTTTTGGCATCCATCTCAAACAGCTTCCAGAGAGCCAGCATGACATCAAAACGGCTGCTTTCTCTAAGGTGTCTTGTCCACAACAAAAACATTATTTGTGATTTAATGGAGTGGTTTAGATAGATGTCAGGCTCATTTTTGAGACTCTGAATTAGATTTCGTTTGGTAAAAAAAAGAAAGAAAAAACTCAACTCATGCAAATTAGGGCAGCTGGGATTCTTCTAATTTACAAGCTTTGATTAACTGATTGCATTTTCTGTTGGTTCACGACTCTCTCACTCAAAAGGGAAAAAAAGCCCTTTCTTACATCTTGTGTGTTTAATCAGGTGCATTTCAGTAGATTACAGCATTATGTGGAAAGTTGACTTTCCACATAATGAAAGAAATTCATTTTAAAAAGTGAAAAAGTGTTATACTGCAAGTATTTGTGTATGTTAAGTTCAATGATGGTGACTTTTAGCCAGTGAAAACTCAAAACTCACTTTTTTTTCAAAAACATAAATATTACATTATACCATAAGTGTATATTCCCAAAAGGAAATTAATGTTGCTGGAACTCAAACTATCCATGTTTCTTCCACGTCACTGCATTCGGAGATTTCTTTTAGAAGGAAGAATCTGTTAGCATCTATATGACATCAGCTCTGAAAAATCATCTGGTTGAAGACACTATTATGTCAGACAGTTTGGAGAAGCAATTCCCAGGATTGTCCATCACACTGGCAGTCTGAGATGTACTAAAGAGTGAAAAGTAATGGTAAGGGCACGGTTCCCTGAGGAACTCCTGCATTGCTGACCCCCTGGTCAAACACATTATCCTTCAGTCTCAAAAATGGTTGTTTCTCCAGTATTTGTAGATCCAGACAATTGTTAAGGCAGCCATATGTGTCTTCTGGATTTTCTGAATTAGTAGGTAATGCTGAATTGTGCTAATTGCTCCAGAGAACTCAAATACTGCAAACCTCACAGTGCTGCCTGCTTTGTCTAGATGACATTTGATTTGTTGAACCAGGTGTATGATGGCATCTTCAAGTCAAACTCCACAACAATAAACAAACTTAAGGAAGTTCAGATGTGTGCTTGCTTGCATACTCAGATGAACTGATAGTCTCTACAGAACCTTTATGCTGAAATTCAGCAGAAATGTTTTCAGCTTGTGGAATTTGAAAACTGATGGATGAGTTTTCCTTGGTACCGGATAAAGGCAGCATGTTTTCTACATAGTTGGGTTCCTTTCCCGTGTCGGGCTAAATTTGACGTTCTTAAGCAGAAATCCAAATAGCTGGTCCTTACTGCTCTCCAGGATGCCATGGAGCTTTTTCCTGTTGAATCTCTCTTACTGCCCAATTTCTTCTTCTCCTGACTTCTAAAATCGCACAGAAGAGGGGGAGATGAAGTTAGCATTAGCATCCTGGATGTGGTTCAAGACCAACATGAAGAAAGTGACTGAGGTGCAAAATAAAATATTTGAGGTTTGACAGAAAAGATGTGGGTCAAGCGAGAATTAGAGGTTTGATTGGCTCATGGGCTGTAGAGCAGGAATTGAACTTGTTGCTGAATTAAACCAATTTAAAAATGTGTTCAAGCCTTTGGTTCTGTCCAGAGTCTCAGTGATCTGATACATCTATTTTATTGTTTTGTTAGAGATTGATCTCCAGTTTTATTTTGACTTGCTTGTGTATAGATCTCAATACAGAAAGGTTCTCCTCATTGGAGGCTTTTTTCTTTTGTCAAGCTGTTTGTCTAGCTCATTATTGTTTAAGGTTATTTATTGCGGAAGAATATCACTGTTCTGAAGGGGACGGTGTTGTTCATGGATAAGCTTATGTAGCTGGTCTGAAACTCCATGGTGAATCCCTGTCTGTATCCTAAAATGATGCTTTCTCACTGTCCTTTGATTAACTTCCATCGGTTTTCCTTTTCATTACAAGTTGCCTGTAAACAAAAGGTTAGTACATCGTGTAGAGAATGACAAGGTAATGACCTCATTTGCCCTGCGATTTCTGCTCATGGTACCAATACGTGCTTTAATAACCATTGTGTCAGTGTGCAAACAAGTCTGACAAAACACCATAGGGAAATTATGAAGTTTTGTTAATAGGAAGACAAGAGAAACCAGATCATACAACAGAGATGTGCTAAAGGCCACAAATAAACCAACATGACTTTTCTCGCCTCCCCAGCAAACAGTAATGGAGTAATTTTGCAAAAGGAAACACAATCAACTACCAAGTGCATGTACAGTCATATTAAATATGTTAGAAGTTTCAATGAGGCTCATTTGTCAGAATAAAATTAGCTTTTGAAAATGACGTTTAAACAGGTAATAAACATACTTGCATTGAGTCCAAATTTCTGAATTAAAAGCTTAATATTTACCTTTAAACTAAAATGTAAATGGGTCTCGCTTTCTGAATTGAGCGAAATAAATTTGTTTTAGAAATCAGTCCTCCTTATATATTGTCTAAATAACAATGTATTATTTACAAAATCTTTAGATATAAACTGTACACAAACATTGATTAAATATTCACTACTTAGCTATGTTTTGCCACACATACTTTATGTTTAAGTGAGCGATTTCCCCTTCCTCTTTTTCTCTCCACAGGAAATGTCCTCATTATTGCAGGCTATGTCTGAGTGTATTGTGTATGTCTAAATTATAAAGCAAATTCGGCATTTGTGTGATTTCAATTAAAACATTATCTCTCTAATGAGCCAAAACGAGAACATAAGCTGCCAATTAAAATGTAATTTCTTTATTCGTGCTCACAATGACTGTATTTCCTGTTTTGCACAGTTCAACATAACATCAGAAGTGCATCAAGCTGCTTTATGACAGTGTTTTGTGCAGATGTCTTTCAAAAGATTTTTAGATTTTCTTTAACATGGGAACTAGCTGGAAACAAAAGGTCAGCATGTCTTTATGGATATTTTGTTCTAATATATTTGTTCTTAATTGAAGAAACTGACTGCTCTGTATCTAAAAGTCAGTTGTTAAATAATTAATGAAAACTGTTGCTAGAAGACACGGCAGTTTTAAAAGATTTTGCTGTTAAGATTTCTCAAATCTATATAGGTGGACAAATGTTGCATAAACACAAACCACATCCATCTGCAAACAACTCCCACTTACAGGTGGGCTTTGTCACAGCAGTGAAGTTGTCAACTCTGAACACTGACCTTTGGCTTATTAGTTGTGATGAGAAGAAAACATATTGCAAGTGATTGAAAATTGTTTAATTATGTATGTGCACCATATGTCATGAATCCTCCTGAAATGCTTCAAGTACTGCACAGAACAGGACTGCAGATGATGTTCAGAGAACTTATACTGTAAATTTATGCGCGCATGTGCCACCAGGAGGCAACTAGGGGAAGACCCAGAAAAATCTGGAGAGACCATGTTTCACGCTGACCTGGGTAGCTTTGGGATTCCCCCAGAGATGCTAGCCCAATTGGCTGGGGAGAAGGAAGGCTGACCTCTCTGCTGCCTCTGGGACTCCATCTCTGATTAAGCTGAAGATGGATGGATGGATGGATGGATGGATGATTTGGTTGGATGTGCATGAAAATAGCTGTGCTTGCAATTTGTCTCCTTTTGAGCATTTGTGCCGCTTTTTGCCACTTCATGTTTCTCTCAGACTCGGACGCAACAAGCGAGAGAAACTAACCTTTGAAGTAATTCACCACCAACATTTCACATAAGTTATTCACATCACTGTAAACACAGCAATATTTCTTCTGGCAACAATTTGCATTTATTCCTTCTAGTGTGAACATTAAAGTGCAAATATGAAAAAGTAATATGCTCTACCATTTTTTTCCCCCCTATAGAGTCAGATGAAAGGACAGGTACTAATCTCAGCTGTGTTCAAAATAAAAGAAATGCCACCATTATATTTACTGCTATTTAATATAGCCAGTTGCTAAAGTAATTTATTTTGTAATATTTTGTTTAATGATGACACATTTAGAATTATCTCTATCAGTGATAATACAGTGGTCATTCACTTCATAAAGGTTTTTAGGTGCCCTTACACTCTCCAGGGTGCTTCTGGTGTACCAGAAATTAATTTTTACTTCAGCAGGCACAATATCAAAATATTTTGCCCTGGAGAAATTATATCTGTTTACCGGGAATTCACATGGGGATGAAAAATGATTTGGAAACAAAAGAAGAAACAAACTAGGGTAAACCAAGAGTTAGAATGTCTTGCTGTGACAACCAGCACAAAACAAAAGCAGAGCTGCAACATGTAAACATAAGAAAAGGGCTAATCAGTTTCAATCAGATACAGTGTTTCCACTTTTTTAAAGCAATATCTAACATTTTTCTTTAAATATGTACATATGCACAAACATACATTATAATGTATTTTTTTTAATTTCCTTTTTTGTTTTGCACGTTAAGAGTGATGTCACTTCGATATTACTTGATCAAACAGTACAACAAAGAACAGGAGCTAGTGGTACACCTATTTCTATGATACTTTAAAGTTGAAATAATAGTAATAAAAATATTCGGCTGTTTGGGCAAGAAGAGGATTCAAACTACAAACAGTAATGGACTTCATATGGAGTGAAAACATATTTATTTTAACAAAAGTCAAGCAGATCTGTCAGGGGCTTTAGCGTATATGCTAACTTTAGCTTCTGACAACAACAATAAAACCCACCTGGTAACATTATTAAGCTTAATCATAATTTAAGGAACATGTTAGAAATGTTAGGTTAACATTTTTCTTTTTTTATTATCAAATGTTTTTTTGGACTGAGAAAAGTTAAAAATTCAACAATGGAAGGGTTTTCCTACCATCCCAAAAATAATTACAATTCTTATTTTAAGTATATAAAATGTAGGGGTGGGACTTTGGGGTAGAAATAATAAAGGTGAAAAAGGAATTCCCGCTTAAAGTCGAGGTTTTAATATTTCATATTATATTCTAGATTATTACTCTCAATGCCTATTTTCTTCATATTTCATTTCCTTTTTAACTTAGATTTATACCCAATCCTCATTTGTCATGATTTTGCTTAAAAAAATGTGATGATCAAGAAAATTTGTTTTTTTCTTAACATGAAAACGTTACTGTTCGGCAATCCACTGATGCTGTCGTATTATGAGATTCATCAGCGTCAAACTGCATGTTTCTGTTGCGTTAATCTCTGATATTAATCTGCATTACATGGATTTTCATACAGGTACTGGATTCCCATGGAGGTAATTAGCAATGATTAGAAAGCTTATAAATATATTAATAAAAAAAAGCTATGTAGACCCATTAGCTCATCATTACAAGTCATTGTTGAAGCTGTTAAGATAATGGAAAGAAACGTAGAGGTGTAAGAGAGGGATGTGGGAATGAGTGAAATCTTGAGCACAATAGACTAAAATTAGAGGCTCTCCAATCTTTTCAAGCACTGGTCACATTGTTACTCATAATTCACAACCACAAAGCCACAACATTTGGACCAGCAACACAGTGGAGGAAATTGCAGCCAAATTAGCCCATGTTAAAAAAATCAGTACCATGGAGAGAGGTAGAATGAAGCCTGCTAGTCAAATTATATTTTATTTTTAATTTTTACACCCAATGATACTCTCTCATAACTATAATTTCAAAATTTAGTTTTGAAATTATACAAACTATTGTATTTTAAAACCACTTTTCCTTTTTGCTAAAATATACCATAAAAATAAACTACTCTCTTACCTGCCCCTCGTTCCCCTGAGGAGGCTTCATCTCAAGTTTGGGTCCTCTGCCAGAGGCCAGACGTGGGATGGTAATTATAAATTCACTATAAATTAGAAAGAAAACTTGTGTGATGTGAAAAATTCCTTTGGGGATAATAAAAAAAAACAAAAACTTGTGTGTTGGCCAAATTGAAAACCTGCTTCATATGATAGCCAGAGTGAGTTTATTATGTGCAGTAAATGGTGAACATTTAAAAATTAACACCGTTTCCCCTCTCAAACTTTATTTCAGAGAAAAATGGGAACATTAATTTTATATATTCTTGTCTAAAAGTTGGCAAGTTTCTTCTGTGTTTCAGAGACATGAAACTACAAACTGTTCTCAAGTTGTGCACTTATCATTCAAAGCTCAGGCAAACTTGTTGGGGCAGACATAGCAGCGTCTGAATGACCAAGCATGCGGTTATCTGTGAATAATTGATGCGGTCTTGGTTATTGTGGTGTGGATCTCTTTCTATGTATATGGAAGCTGAGTGATGACCTCTTGTGATTTCAGCCATTTTAAATGCAGTGCCAGTTGCAGATTTAATGTGGAGCCATTAACACAAGCTGCCTCTTCATCCAGTTTTACTCAACAGAATAATCCTTCCCACTCACTCTGCCTGACAGAGAAGCCATTTATCAAGTAGAGGAAAAACAAACCAAAAGAATTGACCATCGTTTCTGCTCTATGCTGTTTGCTGTTTTCTTCTTACTGCTGAATGATCTAAAATGCTTGGAGCTGCTTGATATGCCTTATAATCAGTTGCAGTAGTTTGGCCTTTGTAAAATGGAAAGCATTCAATAAACTCAACACAGACTTCATATTTGTATTTTAATGCAACCTGAACATGGGTTGGATTCTTGTGGAGTCAATACATGTTAGTTTTGAGATTTGTAAAAAAAAAAACAACCCCCCCCCAAAAAAACCCCAAAATGAAACAAAACATAAAGTTAATGAAGGTGTTTTCTATGAAATGATATTGACTCTGTCCTCCTGTCTGTCATGTCGAATCCTTGAACCAGCACTGACAGCCAAATGAAGAAGGAATAAAGGACGGGTTTAGTGTAGGAAGAGTGTTGAAAGAGAATGTAATACTTTTTGACATGGGAAGACTTTCATCATTGTTCTTTGATCAGAGAAAGTAGTGGGATATGGTTTTCTTTCTCACTGTCTGTCTTGAGTTCATTCTGGGGTATCACTTTCTTGATCTGTCTGTGTTTCCTCCTTATTTCTCCATCCAACACCATCAGTGTCATGCAGGAGACAGGCTTTGGCAGCGGCTGCAGCAAGGTGCTAGGCCACCTAACCTTATGTCTTGTCACAATTTTCTCAGGTACCTTATAAAAAGCTTGGTAGATCCTCTGTAGCATTGTGGAAATGCTGAGGGTTGATAATAAAAAAATAAGCCATCTACACCTCTCTTAAAAAACATTGATATTGCTTAAACTTTTTAGCACCTTTTTCATGCTTCAACTCCAGATTTCATTTGGTTATATTTTTGGATTTTAAGTGATAGACCACAGCCGAATGGTTCATAATTAAATGGAATAATGAATAGAAATATAGAAATTGTGGCTGTTTTTTTTCTTTATATTGGAATTTCATGTTTTTGTCACTTTATTTTGTGCTCCCTTTCTACGTTTTAGTGCAATTAAAAATAATAATGCTTCAGTTAAATTTGCAGCATTGCAGTGTTTGATTTAATCAAGTTAGCTGAGCAGACTCAGTTATTTAGCATCATTCTGTATAAGTTTAGTTGGAACGCTTAGATACATACTTTTGTATCAATTTGTGTCCATACTGAGTACTGAATCTGAATCATGACATTGATTTTATGTATAAAGGTAAGAACTAAAAGACAAATGCAGCTTTTGGATAAAAAAAAAAAAAGGTTTCTATCTCAACTTCACAGTGGCTACAAAACTCCAGGATGTCTGTGCTTCCAGCTTCTTGCCAATAAATCATTCTGGTTGGTTAATTAATGTAAAACATCCTTACATTTTATGTTCATATTAAGCAAATGTATGGAATAAGGTGTTTCCTGCTGCTTCCAGCCTGTAGGCTAAGATAAGCTAATCCGACTGCTGGCATGTGAGCCCCGTTCTGGCTCTTCCACATGATTCAAAATATTCAACTATTCCTTTTACATATATCTAGTTCCACATATTCAGCAGAAAAAAAAACCACAGACATATAGCTAGATTTTTGTTTTGTATCCTATTATTGTATCTAGAGTAGTGTTTATAGACCTTTTTTAAAAAAATGAATTCAAATCAGCGCTCTGAGGGATCTGTAGTTAGGGTTAGATAAACTGATTTAAAGTGTCACACATTAACAGGATGTTTTTTACTTTGTTGCCTGTCCTTATTTAGAGAAATTTCCCTTTGAGTAGATGTCTTAAATTTATTCTTAAAACATGCAAGAGCTTTTCACTACTTCCCATTGTTTCTATATAGGATTTCACCATCTTCAGCACCTCTTTCTTTCTGTTTCTACATACTACAGCACGTCCCCCCCCAAAGCTCAAACTGTGAATTTCTGTCAGTTTGTGATCTCACTCAAAGCATCAGCCGTGAGTCGGAGCTTTTTAAATCACAAGGACGCAGCTTTATTTTCCTTTGAACAGCTTTTCCAGCGTGTTTCCTTGTACTGTCATTTGTGGATCATCTCAGTACGCAATGGAAACCTGAAGCAAAAATATATGTGCTGCCACACACATACACACCGATTCAAGTGCATTCAGAGCTGATTTTATGGCACATGTACATAACTGGTTTGCTGGTTTGGCAATGAAACCTTTAACAGAAGTCTGCTAATTAACCTGCAGTAAGGAATAAATACCTCCACAAAGAACGACTGAGATGTTTAACTACTTCCTTTGCAAAAACAACACATTTGCAGACACACGTTTATGTGCGACTATGAATCCCTACCGACATGAAGGGTCTGTAACACTAGAGTGGGGTTAGTCAAGCAACACAATTTCCTTTATATTTTTTACTTTGATCTTGATTCTGCTCTTTTTTTTTTCCTGGCACTGTATTCACAAAATAAACTTCACTAAGTCTGGCAGATGGTAGTAATATGTACCTATTAATGCATCAGGTTTCAGCAGTCTATGTTTTAGCCACAAAGATGAAATGAAGGAATTTTTTTTTGTGTGTTTTTATGTAATTTTATTAACACCACTCCAGGTCCAGACCTCAAGGGTGTTAGTGAAATCTATAACTGACTTGATGGGTTGTACTGAAACAAATTATGCTGCACTTCTGTACAATAACAGTAAAAAGCAATCTGATTCTGACTAAATGAATCACTTCAGAATGGCATTTCTACACTAAGTCATGTTGTTTTAATAAAAAAAAGAAACTTATGTGGCGTTTATGGTGGCTGTTTTTTTCTTCTCCATGTTGAACAGCTAACGTACCTCAAACGAGCAACACACATAAATCTTCTCAGCAGAGCTAATTCATTTGCTTTAAATCAATTAATATTTGTTCTACAATCACAAGGTTTGGATTTTGTATTTAAAAAGAGGAAATAATTGTAAATAATTTAAGCATCAGAAATTATTTACAAAAATATTCCACTGGTCAGGGATGATTTCCCTGACCAGTTTTTTTTTTTTTTTTGTAAATCCAGAATCAGCGATTCACTTTTTTCTGCTGTCAGCAGACGGTATTTTTTTCTATGCAATCTACAAAACACATAAAACTCTTTTCTTCAAGAATGACGAGCAATTTTCTCTGGCTGTGATATGCATAGTGAATGTCTAGTGAATGAAAATGATCTTTGCTTCATTCAGATGGCAATGCTTGGTATCTGGCCCCTCCAACCTTTTGCTTCCTTGCATTTCAGCCTTTATTTCTGTGTTTCTCTCTTTTTTTCCCCATGCCTCCCCCAACCTTTAACCATTTATCAATTTAACTTTTTTCCCCCTTAAATGGGAAGAGCAGCTCTAAATCTCATAGCTATAGGACATCTCCCAGTGGAGCTGTTGCTGCTGCAGTTTGTGAATGTGTGTTTCTGTGTGCACACTTATAAAATGAGGTGTACCATATAATCAAAGAGTACCTCTGTGCTAGTATGGAATTGTTCCCAGAGCAAAGGCTTGGAAGACCCTACCATCTGTTGGAAACACACAGGAAGTGAAGGGATCTGAGAGGAAGGATGATTGCGGAGGTGTTGAGAAAAAACACATCAGTTTGAGTATAAAATAAAAGAGATGTGTGCATGTCCATGTGCAAATTGGATGCAAGTGATAACGTGAGAGTAAATAATTTCAGACAAATTTGTTTGAGTGAGAGAAGGAAATGAGTGAATTGTGTGAATATGTGTGTGTGACTGTAAATTGGAACGAAACCTGGACAATGAAAGTGAACAGCATGGCCACAGGGGCTATTTTTGTCCTTCCATCCACCCATCCGTCCGTCCATCTCTGTCTGTCTCAAGCCGACTCAGTTCTGAAGTCCTCTAACCCCCCTTCATTGCTCCATTCTCCACTCCACTCCTTTACTCTTGCTGTCAACTCTGTTCTCTCTCGTCCTGTCTGATTTCCTGACATACATTTGACCACATCACCCCCGTCAAACCAGTTCTCACTCTGTGTCCCACATTTTGAAGACCAGTCACACTTCCATCTTGAGCTGCTGCTGCCCTAAAGGGACGACTGTCACTTGACATCTTAAAAGCTGCTATATAAATGATGGACTTTCACTGTTTTTGCAAAATGAAGTCTAAAATTATCTCTGAGATCTTCAGAAGTGTTTTTTCATGACTTGCAAAATCAAGCATCCATGAAAGGATTTTCTTAGATCTTAATATCTTCATATAGTTCTCTTTTTCAGTACTAACTAGAAGGAGAACTGATTTATCTACACTTTTCTTTTTGTCATCAGACCAGATAAGAATATTTTCAGGAGGGGATTTGTGTGAACAGGATATCTTCATGGTTTGTATATCGAATATTTTCAGTGGGTCTTGCCTGGTTCACACATAAATTAACTTCAAAAAAGAAAGCATGAACTGTAATTTCAGGAGGCATTTTTGCAGCTGCACTTAGAGGTGTTCCAAGAATGTTTCCCTGTAGAAAGAAAACAATCTTATCTTATTACTATATAAGATAAAATGGAACATCTGTCTTAAGGTGTAAGAAGAAATTGTGATTTTGGGTAAGAGTATTAAAACCTCTGACCTATTATCTTATCTGCAGTTTGTCAAAAAGGTCAAAAGAAGGAAAAGAAGTGAACTAGTCATTGTAGAGTAGTCTGCATGACTGACATACAATATAGCACCAATCTGAACATGTAGCATACTGAGATGATCGGAGAAAACTTAGCCTGTACCAAGCATTTCTACCTGAATGAGCTATAATTCAAACTCCAAGCATCTTCACCACTTTAAGCAAGTCATGGAAACAAGGCGGCATCAGAAAGCAGAGGTTCTTAATGTGGCACATTTAGTGGTTCTGTTCTGATATAGACATCTGCAAAGCTGCCCAACCTAATTTTTTTTTAGCATCTAAAGCAGGGGTGGGCAACTCCAGACCTCAAGGGCCGGTCTTCTGCAACTTTTAGATATGTCTCTACTTCAACACACCTGAGTCAAATAATGAGGTCATTAGCAGGACTCTGGAGAACCTGACTGCATTTAGGAGGTGATTCAGCTGTTGGATTCAAGTGTGTTGGACCAGGGAGACGTCTAAGAGTTGCAGGACACCGGCCCTCGAGGACCAGGATTGCCCACCCCTGGTCTAAAGTAAAACTAATCAGATATTACTTGACTAATTCTTAGATAAATACTGTTAGAATCCTATAATTGAAAAAGTTTAACTTTGACTAAAGTTTTTTGAAATGGCACAAAATGTTTATTTCCTATTATGTAGTAGTCCTAGCTTTCTTTTGAAACCAAGAGGATACATACTGTACAGCGTTTATAGTTTTATACATGCATCTATATATATACATAACCAACCCAAGGATGGCTGGGTAGTTGTGTATTACAATAAAATATGGGAGTAAAGACATTTGATGCTTCGGACAATGTTGTTCTATGAAACCTGTGAAACCGTCCATGTGGATCCGACATTGATATTTAGCACCAATTTAAGCAACATTGTGCAGGCCATATAGACTCTTATTGAAAAGATATTCCTGTGGTGGCCCCTTTCTGCAGTATGAAACAAGAAATATTCTGGAACCGATTGTACCTTATATTCAGGAAATGGGGGATGTGCTGGACAAACAGTTCTGATCCACATCTTGCAACCTAAAAGGATCTGTTGCTAATGTAGGTGACGGGGAACGTTGTGTGCCTTCAGGGGTCTCGTGGAGTGCATGTCTTAATGATTCGGGGTGGCGAGGAGGGGAGTTGGCAGTGAAAGGGCGGACCAGCACACCATTATCATAATTCTATGCCTGATATTTACATAAGACCATTCAAAATGATGATGGAAAAGAAGGTAAGTAGAAATGTGAAGAACGGAGAATGACCACGCAGAGAAAGTGGGGAGAGCAGGCTGTGTAATGATGTGTGCGCCGCATGTTGTTTTCGTTTGTCAGCAGGTGGTGTACCACAGAGCATGAGCCTCCGTCTCACCACCATATGCAACCTGATGCACTGAAGCTTCAAACTGGCTTCTCCACAACAGTGAGAAGCACACTGGCAGAGGGCCATCAAGACATATTGAGAGGCAGATCACTGAAGGGCAAACATGAATGGGAATTACTTGCTCTGCTTCTCCTTTTTGGCTCCTAGTAGATTACATCTCTAACAGAGACTCTCTCAGTTGTGTTAGAATGAGTTCACTTTAGAGGAATGCATTCAGATGTGAATAGTTGCGTGGATTGACTATAATTGTAATTTGTGCTGGTTGTGAAACAATTAATATGCTAATTGATGTCAGGTGATTTGGTGCAGACATTTAATATATTCTAGTTTCAGCTGCTTGTTTTTGGTACAATTCAATTGCAGTTGGAGAAGTGATACAAAGGGTAAACTTGTCCAAGTCAGACATTAGAGCTGCAGTCTGTAACTTATAAAAAAAATGTTTTTTACATATTGGTTAGAACTATCGCTACGCCGTGTGTTGGGGAAAAAAATATTTTCCAAGCAATGTCAGGTGAAATCACTCAATCAGGTTTATTCATATATTGTGCACAATACAGAGAGCTTATAGGATAATCAATAATGAAGCAGGTCTGGATGAAAAGCTCTGCCAGGCAGAGACAACACATGAGTTTTATACCAAGGATAAGGAATTAAAAACAAGGAGCGAGACAGTCTGGTTCTGATGCATCTGTAGAAAACAACTTCTACATGTAACCCAAATATTTCCTTTGCTGAGAGTTCACAAGCATTTCATATAACATAATCTGCAGATGTTAAATTATAGTAATTTTTCCACCACAGGTGGCAGTTTGGTATGAGACAGATAATCTGGTAAACTCCTCTGCCTCTTCCCTTTGGCCCTATCATCTGAAGAAATATGCTGCTTCATCAGAAACAACCAATCCAAGCAAGGAGGAGAGAATTAGCTGTCAATCATCCTTGTGTATGCAGTCCTCCCAAACTTTTTTATCTCAACTTAATATATATACTGTATATAATAGTCTATGCTCCCAGTGGGAGCATAATGGGTTTTTTTTTTTGTTCAACAGTTGTGTGTTTTCATTAAGTCTGACTGTAAAAAACATTTTTATTTAATTTCTACAGCAAACAACCAGCAAAGCCTCAATTTTGGTATTCGTTCTTTTATTCTGGTATTTCCCAGCTGTTCCCATCTTTTCTTTTTCTTGAGGGTACATCTGTAGCATTTGTTCTCAGCAAACATCTTGTTTGAGCTTTAATCCAAAATCTTATTTGCAGGTAATTCAGAACTATCCTTCCTTTCTAAAATGAGTGTGGATTACAGATCTATGCAGGCGTGTGTGAGTGTGCGTGCGACAACATGCTCAGGTGCTTCACTGTAGTGGCTACCAAGACTGCCAGACAAAGAAAGCCTCAATCACAGAGAGGCTATAAATGGGAATAGCTCTTTGGGAAAAAACCCCAACAAAAAACAACCTCACAGGCCATACATTTTGGAGCAGAGACCCAGAAAGAAATACACGTGGATCATTTCACGGTCTGATATCGGCTCACAAGTGCTAAAAGGGATGTAGAAAAATCGTCAGCTGAGATTTTTGCTTGTAAAAAAGTGAATGTGTTAAGCTAAAAATGAGTGCAAGCATCCACATTCTCAGATGTGCTCCCGGTATTTCAAATTCAATCTGACTTGCATGTTTGTATGGAGGCATTTCCCCTCTGAATAGATTGATGGAATGGGACAGGATAGTGAGGTGGGAATTGAGGAAAGAAAAGCAATTAAAGAGGTAGTCAAATGGTGATGGTGCAGCGAGCATCTCATGCAATAAGCCCCTGGTTTAATTACGCTGAGCTCTAGACGTGCCATTATGACATAGCAAATGAATCAGGAACATGTGGAGATGTTTCTGTGGGATAATGTGGGTAGAAAAGCAGACACTTTTTAGATAAATCGGATAAATAAAAAAACCCCTGAATATTTAGCTAAAATGTTTCATTTTAACATTAATCTTTACAGAACCAGAACAGTTAAATGCTGTTTCTAAAGCTGAGTTCATGTTTATTCAATCAGGTGATGAATAAAATAGCATTTTAGCTTTTTGTCACACTCCCTGGGGTGCAAACATGGTTTCCCTTGCGGAAAACCGGAATACAAGATGGCTTTTAATTGAAATTGTACTTCATGTCCATGTAATCAAGTCCAACGTTTGTCCAAGTAGGTGGTCCAAGTTCTTTAAACTTCTCCTTAAATCTTTTGCTTTTGAATGCACAGTGATTTAGTCTTAAATTATACCTTGAAACTGCTTTGACAATTTTTTTTAAATTCTGCCTTAATGTATTGGGATAAGAAGTGCAAAAAGTCAGTGTTAGGGACACTAAACAGAGTAAGTGATGCATCCCTCTAGTTAAGGTAAATAGTCTCTTTTCTGGTCAACATCCAAAGCCCTTCCTGAGGATATTTTTTTTGTTTGTTTTTGCCATTTTCTGCTGTATGCTGATGCCTGTGTAAAAAAAGCTTCCACATAGATGTAACTTTTAGAATGGTTATAGGACTGATGTGTCTATAAATAGTTTTAGCTCCATGCTCAGAAATAGCAATTTAAAATCTCTGTTACTGCATACTCCATGCAGCCTTCTACCTCAATAGTGTTGCCCTGCACAATGTGTTTTGTCTCATTTTAGTTTTATTACTTTTATAGCATTAAAGCCTTTTATTTACTTCCTTTAAATTTACTTTTCATGGATGTATATTATATTAGAAGAATCAACTGAGATCTGACATGTCCGATCTTCTTGACAGAATATGTAGAACTCATTCAAGCTGTTAGTTCTCAATCACCTTTCTCTTAAGCCAGACACTTTGTAAACCTAACCATAAATCGTGGTTAATTTTAACCATAATAACCATTGTAAAAAAAAAAAAAAAGAAAAAGTAGTAATGTATTTTTGGGGTATTTTTTCGGTTAGAGCACTAAGCATATCTCCTCCATCTAGTTGTAGGTTTGACATAGTTGAAGGATTTGGAGGTTCTAATTTATTATATATTTTTTATGTCAGTGAATGTGAGGGAAACACCAGCACCGCTGTGAGTTAAACAAACCATCAGCATGATGCTGCCATCACCATGCTTGAGGGTTGGAACCATGTTCTCAGGTTTGAAAACCTTAACCTTAATCCTCCTAATTGTCTTTCTGACATTGTGGTCAAACATTAATTCATGATCTTCTCACTACATCTGGGTATTCCAACTCGATGATCTCAAGAACAGATCAAAATTGTTTAATAATGAATTTGAACAGAAAGTTACTAATCTGTTCTTAAAGGTCGAGTCCAGGTCATGAAGCCAAGCAAGTTAAACAAACACTTTTAATGGGAACAGTGATCAGATATTGAGGTAATATTATAATAATTTTGCAAGGAGCTTGCAGGTAGCAACAGAATGTGTGAAGTTTATCTTCAATATACCAGGTGATATTTATTTAATTATAAGTGAGGGTGTATTTATATATTTGTCTCTGTGTAGATTGGAGATAATCATTAATTACGTATGTCATTAAAGTTTAATGACAAGTTCAAAATGATGATGTTCTTGCCAGTATAGCCCCTGTTTGACCTCTTTGTTTTTTTACACAGCTGCTGTCCTCTTCCCTTTCTTTATATCCCAGCATTTGTCTTTGAGCTTTTTGCCTGCTGCCTGACAGCAATAGTAAGGAAAGCAAAGAGAAGGAAAAAAAAAAAACAGAAAGGGATGCCTGCAGAAAGAGCTAATGGGTTGCTTCAGCAAATGAAAAAGAATGGGGGAGTCCTATTATCTGAGTAACTGAGAAACAGAGACACGGAAAGCTCCAGGTTGCAATGAGCAACTTAAAAAATGAGATGAGTCAGAAAAGTCAAGTAAGTTAGTAATTCCAGAGTACAGAAGAGAAAATCAAAAAGTGAACAAAAACAACGTGATTTGTATCAGAACATGAAAGCATAGTAAGTAAAAGACCTGAAAATAGTGTAAGAAATGAGCGTGAAAGAGACAGGCTGCTGAAAGAGAGGGAGACAGTTTCATTCACCCTGGTCTTTAGCCAGTTTTTTTCCTTATCGGCCCAGTCCAGACGTGGTGAGAAAAAAAAAAAACAAAAAAACAAAAAAAAAAAACATGCATGCTATGTGCCTAGAAAGAGCCTCTAACCCTGTCCTGTGTGTTCAGAGGTCGACTCGTGGTGCCAATGGTTCTTCATCTCTGAAACCAGGAAGATTTGTTCACAAAGCTCTCACAGATGGATGCCTTAGGCTCAGCCGTCGTAATTTAAAAGTTCAGTTCTGTTCACATTAATTTTACGCATCAAAGTTTGCAGATGAAACGTGACATTTTCAAATCTAAAAATATGCAGTTTTATAGTTTGATCTCTGATGCAGGGGGATGTTTCTGTATATTCCGATATAAACTAAAGTGGAGAAACTGGATATTTGTTCTCATTCTAAAACAAAATATCAGGCCTTAAAAGATGAGTATATTTATATGCACCAGTCCATCCTGATACAGAACCCATCTGCACTAACTTACAGCCCCTGGTAATATTAAAGGGAAGCTGTTGAGTGTGCTGTCTAAATGCACACATCACTTAGTGCCACTACATTTATCACAGAGCTTGTTTAGTGACATGAAATCTGCAGTGAAATGACCTAGCCTACCTTATGTGCATTTATAGACATGTCAGATGTGTTTTTTTTTTTATATAGATCACTTCTGAGAGTTACTCAATGTGTGTGTTTGTGTGTCAGAGCATTTTCTCTCAAGTGCACAGCACCTTTTTGAAGAACATGAAGGACTTTCTCAAAGTGTGCCTTTCACTGATGGCTGATAATCTAGTTGATTAGTTTTCTGAAGCCATTTGCTTAGAAACAAGCATGAAATTGAGCCTAAAGGCTTTTCAAAACCATTATCTATGTAAAATTGAATACTGTGTGAGGTAAAAGAAGGCACAGTGGCATTTATGCAGCTGCATGCCTGGGTCTGCGCGTGTAGTATCTTTGAACTCTCAAGGGAAATTAAGTTGACATTAGACTGAGATTAAATTCTCTATTTTGAAACTTGCAAAAGAATGAAATTCCAAAGTGATAACTCTCACATGAGCAAGCATCAGCATTTTTATTATCCATCAATTAAAATCTAGTTTGTTTTAGCCATTATGAAAATGGAAGTAGTTGTAGATATCACTATTCAGCATTGGGGCATTTTTAAACTTGACATTGTGTTGGTTTAGTCCTGTTGTTGTAGCTGGACCTGCCTGTATTTTTTTTTTCCAGCCATGCCACTGCTTCTTCTTAACAAGCTGAATGAAGAATGCTTCCTTTCAAAACAGGAAGGTTAATTTGAAAAAAAAAGTTTCATGTCCAAGTGTGTGAGAAGTTTTTCATGTAAATGCTCGCAAACATAAGTCAGAATAATCTGCGTATGGTCGTCGTTTTGAAATTTTGAAACGTTTCGAAAACCATCAGTCCACCTCACCTGGCCCTGCTGCTTCTCTTTAAGGAAGCTGGGGAAGCAGACCTCAAACCCAGGGACTCTATTCCTGCCAGTGATGATTCCTGGAAGAGATGGTTTGAACTTCCTCCAGCTCTCTTTGGTTATGCTCTGTGTCCATTAAGTCTTTGTTTCAAATGCTCTAAGATTTTGAATTGTAGTTCAGATACTATTTGAGCTGAAATGCTAATCAGATGTAAAAACAATGCCTTGCTGTCACAACTCCAGTTACACATCATACACATCTCTCTGAAACTAAAAAAGTAAGACCAACAATCCTGTTCAGCATCCAAAACCAGAAGTAACCATCGTCCTGACATTCAATGCCTCGACCCCAAAAAATTTTGAATGGAAGTCTACAAAACAATTCTAAAACTTTGACTTTTTCTTCTTCTAAACTTTTAAATTCAACCTGTCAATCTGCATCTTTAGTCGTTTACGTTATTGCTGCATATTACTGAGACACAGCAGATCAATAGTTGCTATTATTCTTCCATTATTCACAAATAAACTTATATAAACATTTAACATCACTTTTGTCCACCAAAGTTCTTCATATCAATTGAATATGGTTAATAAATATATTTAATATGCATTTAAGAAATTCCTTAATTATTGGCCCAGTTTTTACTTGATCCTGTTGAAAAGTCTGTCTCATTTTTATCCCTGGATGACTTTCCTTTATGTCCAAATTGCAACTCGATACTGCCTGCACCCTTCTTTGGATTTCGCAAGTAAATCTATAACGCATCCTTTTAATTCCCTGGTACAATGCTGCTGCAAATTTTTTTAATCAATATTTCTTTCACTAGATAACACAAACATTTATACGAATTAATCCTAAACAAGACATTGAATATCAGTCCACAAATAATCAAGCTAGAAATATTTTCCTGATCCCCAGTGAAAACAACTGTGAATTCCTGTTTCTTCCTTTCTGGGTCTCGATTAGGCAGAATTTACATACATTTAAATTTATCTCCTTACCTCATGCTATTTTTTCGGCTCACTAATTATTAAGCATCTGTGAGTTTTCACTACAGGGTATTGTTCAAGCTGGTGTAATGATTTATTAATGGTGACCATTTGCTGTATCACCCAGTTCGTCTGTGTCCATTTAGAATATGAACAAGGACAAATGACACACCAACTTTTAATTATCCTGAAAAAAAATTCATAATTAATATTATTCTTATTCCTATTGAAACATGATGTACGTAAGTAAACTTCAACAAACGGAGTTATGTCAAGTGTTCATTCACATTTAGCTTTTTCTCCTATGCTCCCCCTCATCACCATCCTGAACTTTGCCATAAGTCTATTATTGCCCACCATGTGACCTTGATGGTTATAGCAATGTAAATGTTTTTTTTCCCCACACAGTTTTACCTCTGCTTCTCTCACCTCACTCATTCACTAACTATTGAGGCTCAAAGCTTCTCAGAAACAAAGTACATTGCTTGTGCTGATTAAAAACATGTGCTGACAAGATTCAAGTCATTTTAAAATATTTTAAGGATGTTGTAAATACTAATTATACCACATTTCTCAGATGTTTGGCTTTCGGTTTTTGTTTACATGTGATCATTCTCCTTGTGGGTAATTTGTGTTCCACTGTTCATTCTTCTTGTTTACATTATTGTCTAGAAGGCTTTGCCATATTAACTTATTTCTTTATGTTTAGTTTCTTAGCTTAGCTTGGTCAATTAAACAAGAAACATTGTACGTTTATGGAGCTGGTGTTTGTCGTCATTGCTCAAAGATGAGTATCTCAATTAAATGAAATGCTTGTCTGACTCTCCTCTGGTACAACTGCGTTGACCTGCATTATTCTTCTTATTAATAAGAAAACATCACTGTCAATCTTTGCAAAAAGCTGTTTCTCTATTGTAACTAGAAAACAGAGATGGAGCTTGTTCTTATGTGGTCCAATTGCCAATCAATGGCCAGTCAGTTTGGTAATCTGATGTACAAGGTTGCAGAGCTCCTGAAAGTGGAATTTGGTGAAGGTCAGTAATTATTGGCATGTATAAAACTGGTTTTTCACTGGTGGGAATGAAGCATCAGCAAACACTGTACATCCATGGACACCTTTACTGTGGCCATTTTAAGTTGGACAGTCTCAGCCTTTATTTGACCCATAAAAATGTTGAAGATGTGATTTTTGTAAATCATCTAACTTGTCCAAGTGTAGCCTGAACAAATTTGTTAAAAATCAGACTTTGTGGACCCATTTGATCAACTGCAACCACTTTCAACCACCTTTAGACATCAGTGGATGTTTTCAACCAAGATTAAATTTTTTTTTAGCAAATACTGATTCATGGTGTAATGCTTGTTTTGTAGTAAGTAGACTAAAGGGAAAGGAGAATAACCGTTAACAACACATGCAGGCAACTGCATGTCAGGTACTGTAGACAAAGCTGTTATTTGGTGGGGCTTTTGTCTTCATTATGCCCTCATGTCTGTGGTTAAACCTAACGTTGCCCCTGCTTGTCCAATTAAACTTTGAGTCCCACAGCACATCACCAGTGACACAGGAACAGACAGTCCATTAACAATGATAGAGATGGATAGTAAGAGATCAGAGACAGGAGAAGAAACATACATTTCTGGAGTTTGTCTCTTCAGAAATCTGCTTTTTAAGGCATCATTAGTAGACACAGAGTTGCTCGGGCCACAAATCCTCAGAGAGATATGCATATTGCCACGGGAACTTGTCCCTGCTTACAATTTGCATAATGTCGGGCGTCTCACTTCATTAGTTTAATGCTTGCTTAAGGTAACTAGCCTAAACAAGATAAACAAAGAAGGGAAGAAGAATAATTCATAGCACTACTAATGACTTCTATTAGCAGTGCAGGCACAGCTGATCCATGTGTGTACATGTGACTTACAATGTACTTGACATGGTTTCATGGATCAGCTAGGAGAACTTGTAATTGGGATGCTCACTTGATGATTTTTAAACACTTTACCTGTTAAAATGTGTTCAGTTAAAATGATGCAAACCCATTACATACAGTATTCTTGTATTCTTGCAGTCATGGATAACTACCTGTCAGATTATTGCAGATTAATAATTTTATTGGATAGATGAATCTGAGGAGTTCTTTTATTTATTGTTTTTCTCTTACAGAAAAATTGGAGTCATGTGCTTTATGTGCTTTGAGCAAACATTTACTACAGCACCAACAGGAAAGGCTTGCTCGATTAAAAAATCTTTCCACTATTTGCTATTTATGATTAAAGATTCAGCCTGTTAGAAGTTGCAGTGTGGGATCCCTTATCCATAAAATACATAGGCAGTCATTACAGAGAGATATTAGTGGTACTTATTGTTAATAGAAGTTTAATTCAAAAACATGCAGACAAAAATTTTCTCTTCTTGACATGAAAAATGAAAATGTATTTTGTTTTCAATCCTAAAACATATTTTAAATTAGTCAAACTTTTGTCTCAACTCAGATACAAATCCATTGTACCTTATCGTCCCTGATTTTTTTATTTATTATTTTTTTCATTTTCTTGTGTAGGTGGGGTAAATCATTTTAATGAGTCTTGCTGCTCTCCTGCCTCCTACGGAGTGTCTTTAAGGCCAAAGTTCATCTTGACTTATCTGACAGTCATCAGATAAATCAGCATATCTTTCTGAAAGTACGTGGAAAGGGCCTTCGACATCGAGAGAGTGATGGTTCACAGAGAAAAGATTTTACCTAGACTATAGCGAGTGTACTGCATTCGACTTTAGGCACCTGCTCGCTTTGAATAGCCTTTCATCAAATGTTCAGTGGGGCTTGAAAGTTTGCGACTGAATAAGAATATTTTACCCAACTTTAAACAGCACTGTGAGAGCCACAGTAACTTTTTCTGGTCTGAACTGGTGACCTTTTTCTCCCATTGAATCATTAACTTGATTTTAAAAATCTGCGTATATTTATGTTTGACGCTTTAATTTGTCTGAAAAATGTTGCATTTAAGTTGTCACAGAGAATAAGAAGCCTGAATCCTTTTCTTCAAGTAGGAGGCCTTTGGTACAGATTTATTGACTGTTCGCCAAGCAGTTTTGTTTACCTCCTCAAACTGCTCAGACAACAGCCTGAAGTTGAGTAAAAGATTTTATCTGGGAAATGATAAAAAGGTTTTTGTGCTGTCACCAGTGAAAGACTTGAATCAGTTCTCTCAGAGTTTAATTCCTGATCTTCTGCAGTAAATACTGACCTTCCTCAAAGAAATCTCAGTCGCTCTTCTGGAAGTGGCAATTGTTTCAAAGTGTTTACTGTCACCTGCAGATTTAACGTACACATAGCTGAAGAATAATTATTTTCACTTTTTCCTGCATGACGGCGAGGTGAACAGAACCTTCAATTCAGACAATTTAGCATTAGTTTCTCAGACACATCCTTCCTATCTCAGTCACCTCTTTGAACTCAGGTACGACCTCCGTCAATCAAAGCCATGGCTCAGCTGCTCAGTTAGGCTTTTAGTCTCCCAGCTTCCTCCTCATTAAACACTGCAGTGGTGACAGAGGGGAGAGTTTGCAGAGGGGAAAGGTTAGACTAAAATTGTCCAGCTCAAAAAGTCTCTTCCTGCATCCTATGACGGTGTTATTCAGAGGTAAGGTTATGCAAGATTACAACAGCAGCGGTGAGGTCGCAACAATAGCCAGCAGTTAAAAGTGTTGAGAAAGTAGATTCAAACTCAGTGTCACTGTCAGAGTGCTTGATTTTATTGATCTCACTAAGTCCCCCCAAAATTTCCAAGCCTACAGAAGCGATTCTCAAGCTCTGCAGTCTGATGTGGATCAGAACTGAGTTGCGAGTCAGTTCTGATCCAGAACGGACTGAATGCTTTTCGTCAGGTAGGAGGCCTTATGTTTCAGGCAATATCATTTCCACGTTTTGGGGGTGGGGGGAAACAAACAAACAAACAAACAAAACAATTACAGAATAAGAAAATTTTACATATAAAACTTTATGCATCATCAAACTTTGAATATCAAATTTTGGGGTTAATGGATTTAATTCTAAAAATATGTGTTCACTTGGCTTCTGGTTCTCCATTTGTCTTTTTGATGTGACTCACTTGGTCACACATGGAAGAGCCATTTTGAAAAGTACTTACAGTATAGATAATTAACACCTACAATATATTTTTTTAAATTTAGTTTTTTTTTTATTCTTTAAAGATGAATTTGGATTATTTTTCTGAAATGCAGAAATTCTGTATTTCAACCAAATGGCCAGATACTTTCTCGGATTAAATTACAACAAATGTTGTACTATTTGCACTATTTGAATTTGAGAAAAATGTATGGATCTCATAGGGCCCATATTTCTGTGTTTTCTGACTCTCTCTGGGTACCTATAAGTTTTCTTGTACTTTTAGTCAGTTTAGAAAAATAACTTGCTGCCTTATACCAATAAATGCAATCAAGTTGAAATAAGTATTGTTTTAAATTCTTTATAAATTTAGATTTACTGTACGAAACATAGTAAAGAATAGGGTCACAAATAAACATTTGTATCTATAAAGTATAATTTTCTTTTACTAAAATCATATTTAGCTCTGGCTCTAACGAGCTCTAAACACCAGTTTTACTGGGTAACTTTTTATGGTAAATGTGTTTGCAGATAAAGTGTCTGTGACCTCAAAACCTGAATCAATCAATCAATCAATCAATCAAATTTTATTTGTATAGCACATTTCAGTGGCAAGGCATTTCAAAGTGCTTTACATCATATCAAAAAAAAACAAAAAAAACAAAAAAAAACAGAAACATGGTGCAACATAGAATCAACAGTAAAAACAATAAAAACAACAATGAAAACATGACATTTAGTGAAGTTCCAT
>CAEFZX010025688.1:0-46393 GCA_903066825.1 Alfaro cultratus
AGATCGTGTCGTGTGCGCTGGGCATTACACTAAGGAAATGAGGAAGGGAGGGTCAGTGGAGAGCACCGGAGTTGAGCTATTTTTCATTTAGTGTCATCAACTGAAAGAGAAAAAGGCCGAAAGAGACGATAATGCCGATAATTAAAATGACGTCGATAGTTTTAATTTATCGTACGATTAATTGATTTATCGTTTATTGCGACAGGCCTATGAGGAAGACAATTCTGGTACTGAGAACATCCTTTGATACAAAATCTGTTCATCACATCCAGATTTGCAGATAAAATTCTTGCCAAGTCAACCTGCCAAGGTAAAGTCTCAGCCTGCACAGATTAAGCATTTTTCACATCCAAGTTCACAGAAAGAACTGTTGTCATCTTACTGAACAAAGCCCCACAATATGTGTTCTGTCTAAGAAAGAGGATGCAGTAAGGCAACTTTAAGGATGCTATCTAGTGTTGTGTTCTTCCTCCAGTCCTGTTCTGAAACATTGTTAAAATGTTTTGCAACATGTGCACAAAATACAATTAAATCATATTGAAGGAGGAATTTGATCAAAATCTGGCAAAGAAAGATGAAAAAAAGAAAGAAAATTAACATATTCAAAATTGATATGAAAAAATTTAGTTTAATGAAAAAATAAATATCCAAAAGAGCATTAAAAGAACTTGAAATGACACTGGAATCATTAAAACCCAGCCAAAATACATAGCACTTGTAATAGCCCTTCTAAATGGGCAAAATATCACATTTGTTACAGCTAAATATGACATTTTCACTACAAAAACAGTGACAGAGAACATCTGGCCTTGAAACAAAAATACATTTTCATCTTTACCATTGGAAATAATTGAAACCTGAAACAGTAAACATAAAAGTTGTTTTGGAGGAGACAGAGTAGCCGATAAAATAATTGCAATTCAAGTAGCAGGAGGCAGAAGCTTCCTGGTGGAAACAATGGGGTGTGAAAAAGTTTGTGTCTTTGTATTTTTCTGCGTTAGTTTTTAGTCACACTCAAATGTTTTGGATCATATAGCAAATGTCAAAATCTGACAAAGATAAGAAAAAAAAAAGAAAAGAAAAAAAGACTTCAAATGACGATAATTTATTATGGGCAAAAATGCTATCCAAACCAAATTATGTAGAAAGAAAATTTATAAATTCCCCCATTAACCTAGTAATTGTCTGTTATTAAGTGCTTGCAATAACTGGCAATAGATTAGAAAATGTAAATTTGGCACACTCTTCCCTACAGAATTGCTTAAGTAGGCCACATGAGACGATTTTTAGAACATGTTTAGCCGAAATAATATCATGCAAAAGGAGTTCAGATCAATTACATCAAGATTCTTGCCAGGCTTCTCCGAAATATTATTTTTACTATCATTATTATTCATATTTATTATTTTTTGAGCCATCCACAAGTTAACTTGCTGTTGTGCCTCAGATTGTTGTTCAACAGCATCACACGGTGCTTAAGGTCAGGATGTGATGGCTAGATTTCTGCTGAAAAGTAGAATTCATTCTTTCAATAATTGCAATTATACCACCACGCATAGTGGACTATGCACAGTGGTTGGGTCACTGCTAAAATGTTGCAGCCCAACTTTTTAGCCGCAGATTATAATAAGGGACATTTCAGTTAGTAGTATAAACAAAACAGCAAAAAATGCAACTCTAAACAACTGAATTTTTGGCCTTGATTAAAGGAACTCAGAGTTCTGGCATTTTTTTTTTTTTTTGCAGATTTCTGGAAATTTGTTCCAGATTGGTGGAGTAAAAAACTGAATGCTGCTTTTCCGTGTTCGGTTCTGTTTCATTCAGTGGTTTATGTACAAACTAAAGTATTTTGAAATCTTTTCTCTGAGCTACAATGAGCCAGTCTAATGACTAAAACTTGTTGATGTTCTCCGTTTTCCTAGTTTTAGTGAGAGCGTGAGCAGCAGCGCTGTGGATCAGCTGCAGCTTGTCTGATTTTTTTAGGCAGTCCTGTGAAGACACTGTAGCTGTAATCAATTTACTAAAGGTAAACACATGCATGAGTTTCTCAAGATCTTATTGGGACATTAGTCTTTTAATCCTAGAAGTTTTCTCCAACTGAGGTTGACTTTGTATATGGGTTAATGAAAGTTCAGGTGTGAGTCCATCACAACACCTAAATTTGGAGCTGACCTGTAGTTTCTAGCTGTAACACCTAAAGCTCTGTGCACTCTCTTGATATTGTTGTGTAATAATACAATTTCCTTTAAGAAATGTTGGGAGAAACAGGAGAAATATGTAAGGAGGCAAATGCATTTTCCCCCCACAGCATCGCTACAGTGAGTTTAGTTGATTTTACAGAAACGTAGACAGTCAAATCAAAGTCTAGAACTTTCTAGAGCCAGTTGGGTAACAATTCAAACAGGGACTGGACACAACTAAAAATGATTTACGGTGTACTAAATCTCATTACAATCCCCAAAATGGAATTACTTTGAACCTTCGTGTTGATGTCCATTTCTCATGACAACCAGAATCAACTATTTTCGCAAGCAAACGACTAAAATGTTAGCTAAACACAAACATTTGGAAATCTCATCAGCAGCCACAACTGTTCAAAAGTTTGACAATGCAATTTCCTTGATTTCTACAAATGTCAGAACTAAGGTTGTTAGCCAAACACCGTTAGTTAGCAAACTCTATAAGTAGCTAAGACAAACCTGATATCTCAATTTATTTACAACGTTCCTCCGTTTTATCACCCAATTTAGCGCATTCGTGCGTTTTCCACGTTTAATAACGCCATTATAAACAAACAAGATTCTAATTTTCTCTATAACTCGCGAGTTAAAAGTCATTTAATATATGCTAGTATGTTAGCATTGCGCAAGCTGTGTCAACTACATATTTCACATCATAGATGTGCTAGGCAGCAACTCTATAGCTCACGGCTAAGCTAAAGTATTAGCTAGCATCGCTAATGTCGACAGTTGACATCTCGTACCGACCGTGCTGTGCAGATAAATGGTTAAATGATGTTGAAACGACAAGACGACATACCAATGGCAAAGTTTAGCTGCTACAAGGAAATGACAACAACATACATATTTACCTTTCAAAACGTGAGCCCTGTTCCTAAGCTCAGGATGGCAAGCACTTTCTTCCTATCTCCTCCCAACAGGGGGATGCCAAACAACGTCACAGATCATAGCCATTTGTGATGAATTATGGGAAACTACATACATAACTCGATCATAAAATAATTTCCAAAATAAAAAGTTATATGCTTCCCACACAGAATATGCCAGCAGAAATTAGCTTTTACTATTAATCTGGCAAAAAATAAAATATTTTATGTAAGTGCAACAAAACCCTGCATATTCAGTGTAGATTTCATTGAATCAAATAATTTTTACGTGTCATACACAAAAATACTTCATTAATCGTAGAAGGACATAAAATGTAACTATGTTCTCCAGTGAGATGTAGATGCTGATGGCTGTGGGCAGTAGGCATCTCCTGTAGCAGTCTGTAATACAGCGGCTCCAGTGAAAACTGAAGTTTTTCTGGGTTTTTTCATGAAATTTTTTCTACTATTCATTTGACCCATAAATAATTATATTCTGTATATAACTCTGTAATTTATGCATATTCCCATTTATTAACTTATTTTTTTATAAAAGTGCATTAATTTTTAGTATTTATCTACACCATAATCAGTGTTTTTCCCTTGCATGCCAAATGCTTATAGGCCCACTGTGTTGTCAACTAAGTACCCAGCTATTGGGTAGTTTGTGAGCATTTTAAATTCTTTTCAATGTATGTGAAATTATGTTGCTGTGTTTTAGGAAGAGGGGCTAGCTTGTTAACAGTAATGTAAAGCTGAAAATGAATACCGGTATTTCTTTTTTTTAAGTTGTGTATAATGTACTTATTTTCTAAAAGCATAAATAAAATGCAATGTAAAGAGAAAAGTAAAAACAGACCACACATTTTAAACAGTTTTATATACAAAGACATTAAAATACAAGCTTTTCTTTAAATAAAATATACATTTAAAACTTTTAGGCTTCTACAGATCTACAATAATCAGTGATAATTGGATCACAAAACATACTGACATTACAATCATAATTTCTTTAATGTAAATACACTACTTTGCTGTACATAAATGTGGTGAAATACATTTCTACAGTTTGTTTCAAATACTGTACTTTTTTTTAGTGTTCCACTTCAGCAAAATAGACGTTTTGTGCCTAAGGGGAATGTTAGGTTAGAAAATGCTGAAAGAACTCCTGTGTTTTCCTCTTTTCTGCAAAATCCTGTTTCTTAGGCGACCTCAGGAGCAAGGAGGCAAAAATAGTGGCTGTGAACAAAGCAAATTCATTATTTACAGCGCACAGAAGAATGATTCCTGTTAAACGTAAAAGAAGAACAAAAATAATTGTATTCATTTTCTTACCCAAAATGGCAACTTCTAATCGATTGTTTGCAGAATTCTTTAAGAGCTCACGGAGAAAGGCTGCTAAATAGTTGAACACATTTTTATGGAACTGAGGTAGCATGGAAATAACCTGAACAACAAGGAAAAGAAAGTTAGTGTCAAAAGAACATTTAGGTTTTTATTCCCCAATATCAGAAAAAAAAGACTGCTGTGATGTTTTTCCTTACTTTCTCACACTCGCCTGCACTGGAGCTGCATTCAAGGCACTGCTGGTAAAAAGAAAAGGGAATCACAGGTTCTGGGAGGGCATCTAAGAAGAGAAGAAGGGCTTCTGCCACTGAATGGTTACTACCCGCTGCAAGTTGACAAAGTCAAGGAAACATTTCTTGTGTAAAATATACCGAAGACTAACTATTTTTGTATCACAGCAACAACTCTGTGGTGTAAGGTAACTGCAATTTAAAAAACAAAGGCAATGTGGTGACAGAGAGCTTCATGCACTTTCAGTAGTTTCAAAGAGTTTTATGTCACTCTAAAATAAATTTAATTTAAATTCAACACAGATATGGAGTATTTACATTTGTAAATCTTTAGTAACAGTAAAAAAAATATGCAAAGACCATAACAAAGCTTTTTAAATATTTCAGTGTTTCACTTTTTTAACTAATCAATCTTTTTTGAAAGGATACGAAGAGAATCCGGCATCCCTGAATCAAGACAATCTCTTATTTCAGCAAATTCAGTCCGAAGTCCAGGTTGCTGAAATAAGTCTTCCTGTAAATGGAAAGACTACATTTGGTTTCCCTTAGGACCACATACATAAATGATTTATTGTGTCTGACCTAAATAAAAAAAGCTTCTGAATGAAGGCTTAAAAATGAAATATAGATGCAACTCCTTACTTAAATCGACTCAGACTTCCCACAAGCTGTAGGGCATAATTACTTAATCATATTAGCCTCTATGTAGCCTCAGGAGAAATCTAAAACTTAAATCTTTATTTTAATTTAAGGAAGGCCATGTAGTTTTAGAATTATATACTTTAAGATATACACTGTTATCTAATAAAATAATTTCAAACTAAACCCAATAATATGCAAGAATAATAAAACCAAAAACAAGTAAAATCCACTCCAGTATGGGTCAATGGGAAATCATCTCTAAACAAGAGCCTTATTTTTTACCCAATTAATATATTTTTTACAACTTTAATGGAAAAAAACAAGATTTTTTTTTTTTTATGTTAGGAAATTTAAAATTTGCTAAAACCTCCTATATTTTGCATCTCAGGAGCAATGCTGAAAGCATGCACTTTATTCCCTGAATCCTAACCTTTGCAGATTTCTGCAGCATGAATAAAGAAATGACAAATCTAACAGCAAACTTCGTAAATCCAAATCTTTTCTCACCTGATCGACACCACTGCGAAATAAGTGATCCACCATCATCCAGAGTTCTTTAGGAATGTCAAGAGGCTTTTCATCGGTTGCTGTATCATCGTTTGGAGACTTTTCCGCCTGATGTTCAGAAGAAAAAGACACGTTTGTTCGAAACTTTAAAAAAGAGATGACAAGAAATGAAAGAAGATATTTCAAAAGTTTCTGACCAGCTCAAGAAGGGTCTCTTTCGGCATGTCTTGAATGGGTTCTTTCATGTGACACAGTGAATAGATCGAAGTACCGTAGCAGCTTGGCAAATAGTTCCCTGTTACGGAGATGAAGTAGTCCTTGCCTCGCTCCAAATGAAGTACCAGAATATCTTCGATCTCCTGCTTGCCGCAGTTTAGATCTGTTGCCGTTGAGCGGTTTACAAAGACCTCCAGGTCAATGTCCATAGAAGCACCTACAAAATAAGAGATGTACATACGACATTAGGAGATTTGTGGCAGCAGCCATGATGCAACATTTGAGGCTCCAAGTTAAATTTCAATGTTCAGGATTCTCACCTTGTGCAATGAAGCCTTTGGATGGGTTGGCTGTGAGCCAGGGCTTGGAGTACGTGGATTCATTCGGCTTCTGGATGAATTCAAACTGACATGGGACCTGCCCATCATTGAAAAGGTTCAGGGTCTCAGCGTGGTGTTGCATGAACTTCACATCCTTGAAGTGGAACTGAAGGAAAACAAATTCAGAGTCAAAATATGACATCATTCTACATTGTTTACACAAAGTGTGTCAAAACAAACAGCCTATTTAAAATGTATGCAAATAAACCGATTTCTATTGAACTACAAATTACAGGATAGGAAATTTTACCTCCCGCTTGGACAAGCTTAAAGATGGAATACATTCATTCTCCATTTTGTCGATATTGCGCACAATCTCTTCAAAGGTCTTCTTATAATCTTCGGGATTTACTCTCTTGATCTGATGAAGGGAAGGAGTCAGAGCAGAGGTTAAAAAATCAAACGTGTGGGATAGTAGCATTAAAGAGCAGCCTTAGTAATTAAAAAAAATATATATTAAAGAGAATAATAAGCAATCCAAGCAGGTCAGTACTTTTGAAACTTATATTACATGACTCTCCCTAAAATGTAATTGCAATAACTGCATTTATGCGTCACAGGATTTATGAGCTGCCTCTTAACCTTAACTCTCTTTGGCACTTTTCAGCTGAGCCATGTCTTTTTGTAATATTTCTATTTCTCCTCTTCAGAAAGAAACTAAATTCAAACACAAGAGTTTGAAGGACAAGGCAAAATCTTAAAGTAATTTTACATATCTAACATGCTTGTCAAATATTGAGGTTAATGCATCTTGTCCAAACCAAAGACAATGAATTAAACATGAAATGTGTTAGAAGACTGAAGCATTTACCCCGATGACGAGCAAAGAGCTGACAGGTTTGTGGTCACTGGTCCTTACATCCATATGGCTCTTATAATGCTCCTGCTGAATGTTGTTCCCTTTCCACAAGATACGGTCACACCATGCAGGGATGCGGCATTTTTCACTGAAATCAGAGGAATAAAATGGACAATATTTGCAAATTGATCTATCTTATTACTTGTGGCAAAACACAGAAATCAGGAATTTCATTTTACAATTTATTGTTGTTAAATAAGCACTGAAATGTTAGTGTTACTTAGTGTTAGTGATCCGTAGGGATGCCTAGTGGTCAAGGCATATTTATAGATATTGTTTATGTAATCTGGGAGGTCAAATGAATATAACAAGGACATCAGAGCAAATTGGACTTTACCAGTTTTCTGATGAAATAATAATGCTGAATAAACAATGGATCAACAAGTGGATCTCTTTTTGTGAACACTCAAAACCACATGGCAATCCTGCATAAACTAGGATGATGTAAGAAGACTCTAAAGAGTAAAAAATTCAAAGACTCTAATGAAATGTAGGTGAGACATGTTTCCAGGATAAGTTGAATAGTTTGTGTTCTACAAATCTCTCTCCAAGTCTTCAATCTTTTGTTACAAACACTAAACTATTGAAAATATAAATTCATAAAGAAAAAAAAAGTTGCAGTTAGAAATACCTTGTATCCCATTTATCGGAGCCAGTGTCATATTTGTAGGTGGGCTGGAAATCAATTTCTCCTTCCTCAAAGCCGACAAACACAGCCTCCACATCGATCTGCCTCTTGAGCTGAGGGTCACATGAAGCAAATGAATACCTCCACTCATAAACACAAAGGTAATAGATTGTCAGTAATTACCTGATCATAAGAGTGAAGAGTCTCAAAATCATTCTTGCTGATTAGATCTTTCACACTGTCGACGTCCAGGTCACTGATTCTGTAGTTGAGGTCCCCGATCCACAAAACAACACTGACCCAAGAAGCACAGACGTATTTATAACAAAGACATGATCACACATCAAACTATCTTTCCACATTCATAATGATAAACTTGTTTAATGCACCAACATTCTAATTATAGTGCAACAATGTAGAATCATTAAGGAAGTACACACTTGTGCTTCAAGATGGTGAGTGGAGGCTGTGTAGGATCGAGCTGCCGAAACTGGAGACGACTGCAAATGTCCTTGAAGTCCTGATTACGTCTTTCGTACTCTTCAACATGCGCAGCGAGGTGAGAGTTGACTACGCAGATGTCAGAGTTGTGGAAGCGAAAACGGATCGCAACAGCCCCTTTGTTTCCCTGGGAAGGATAAAAGATTAATACAAGGAAAGAATATTTGGCAGTCTAAAATAAAATGAATGGATGAATGGATCGTTCTCATCTTTGTGATGAGAACGATTTGAACTACTGCTTCATTTAACATGTTAACTACATTATTTGTAGTGATTAGAAGAAGAGTATTTGGCTACTTAAGGGTAGATACTTAGTTTGATGACATCACATGAAATTGCTTTCAACAGGAAATTTAGTTCCTTAACTTGTCAAACCATCTAACAAACATTGTACATCTAAAAACACAACACAATTGACCGCAACAGCATATTTTTGTTATCATTATGTTTTAAAGTCTCTGACCACCTCACGTTCAATACATAGAACGCAGTATATAGATTGAACATCTGATAATGAAATTATCATTCTGATACTTGTATGTAATTATCAGTATTGTCAAAATAAAAACAACTTAAACTGCAGCAGTACAGCCATCAGTGTTTATGTAGTTTGTAGCTTACATAACACTTGCATCAAGAATGAAACTAAATGCTTAAGTAAAAGTTATGGATCAGCACCAATAAAGGCAGATATTTAAATTTAGATAAAGCGATTGGACTGAAACCCTTGCATATTCTTGTCACTTGTGAAAAAAGGACAAGAATTAACAACAACAATAATCTAGAGCTAGTGCACTCCAAATGAGGGAGAGAAGACTAATTTAGACTAGGTTTTTTTTTTTACCTGCAGTAACAAGTACTATTTTAAAGCCCTATTTTTCTGAGCAGAGCAATGCAGAAGCCATCCTTACCATCCTTCCCATTATGCCTGTGCCCACAGTCTCTGCCTCCACATCAGAGATGAATTCTGCATGCTCCTTCTTCACATAGAAGATCAGCATGATGCCCACCAAACGGATCAACTTCACCTGAAGCAACAAATCATATGTTAACATATACAATTAAATGTGAATACTTATTTAACTCTGCTTATGACTAAAACAAAATACAAAAGCATTAAGCTTTAAGCCATTTAGTTCCATCAGCATCTTATTTGAAGAAAACTTTAAGTAGATGTGTTTATTGGAGCACAGAAGTGCACAAAAAGAAGCACAGAATCTCCCATCGAGTCCAGCATAAATCAGAAATCAAAAATATGTTTATTTTATAGCTGAATTTAACTGTCAGGAGCAGATCAGCCAAGTGCGCAGGGAGAAATGACATCTCATTATAATGTCTCTTCAGCTCTGATGAATAAACTAGTGGTGCAAACAAATGAGGAAGTTAACAAGACAGAGTCAGCACTCTGAGAAAAGGAAAATGAGGAAATAACTAAAATGTACTAAAACTTATATGTGGGCTGACTTGGCGAATAAAACCAAAAAAGGATAGATGCTGAGAAACTGGCTCCAACATATAAACAGAGCTAAAACCTTCTGAATTCATGATGATATAAAAACCAGCTCTGTAAATAAAAACCTACTTACCAAGGCATAATTAGCTTCTTCATGCAAAGCTTCAAACACGGCCTTCATCCACTCCAGCTCCTTGGGGGTGTCACTAAAGAAGAAAGCCTCTTTGCTGAGATCTAGCTCCTGAAAACTACAAAAAAAGAGCAAAACAAAAGTTTCAAAACGACTCGTGTTCAGCAAACTTTTTCACTCCTTCTCAGCAAAGCAGTAAATAGAAACGTAGGCAGGATCAGTGAGCATGCATGGCTGAAATCTGTGGGTGGGAATGTGGTTTACTTAAAAAGGTTCAATAGTTGCAAGCATCTGTCAGAGGATTGAGCAGGAAACGTCGGTCTTTGTAACGGGATTAAGCAGAGCTCTTCTCCAGCAGGATGAATATGACTTACCCCAAGCAGTAAATGTCAGGAGGATCGGGAGTGCAGCTCAGCCACGGACGGAGGCTCTCCTTTGGTGTCTGACCATTCACATTGTATGTGCCAAGAAAGAATCTGTAAGAGAAAAAATAATCATCATAACTTAATCTGATCAATCTGACTGGGACTTTTTATATCTGCGGGAAAATCTAGTGGCTTTTCTGAGCCTGATTTCCAGAGGAGGAAGCTAAAATTGTGAAACAAAATTCATTACATATTAACCAGAGCATATTCTGTTTCAATGCAAAACAGTGGTTCATGATGAAAAACTTTGAAATTCTTTCTAACCAACTATAGGATGCATAAGAGAAACTGTCATAACATTTTGTTTTTAAAAAGTTGCCATTTCTAAATTTTCAAAATGTTCCTATATCACATTTCTGTGGCTTAATTAAAGCCCGTTTATTGAGAGCCAAGAGAAATAAAAATGTCTGCATGCGTTCTCTACAACTGTATGGATCAGAAAACGGCAGCAGTTTAAAAAACATTCTCAGACTGAGAAAAATGAAACAGAACCAAAAAGGTTAGACACAAATCAGGCAGTTTAAAAAACAAATGGGAAAAAAGATTAAAAATATATATTACATATGACATTGATTTAACTGTTATACTAAATCTCATGCTATTTTAGCAGCAGTAAGGATTCTTGTTGAAATTACATACTAATTTCACCATAAAATGTGGTATTTTTAATTAAGTTTTCATATCGTCCCAGTTTCCCAACATGACTATCAACATTATAGCATCCCATACAAGCCAATATCAGTGGACTATTAATAAAAAGAGCAAGTGTTTGTGCAACCCAGTTATAACATGGCTAATTGTACATGCCAACAGCAGTATTTTTATTTTCTCAAAACTTCTCAAACTGAAAACGTAAGTATGAAACCAGAAACTTAAACTTTAGTGGAAGCAAAACAGAAACCTTCAAAGTGGAAAAAAATACATCTGGCTACAAAACAACATAGAGGACACCAACAATGTCTGCTGACATCCCCAATGGAGCGACACTGAAGGACACCTTGATTGTGACACACAAAGTACCAGAGCCTTTCCATTTAGATCTCCACTGAGATTTGCTCTTCAGGTCCAGATTTAAGATAGGTTTCCTTCCATTCAACAGCCCAGATTGACCCTCAGAGGTCATTTCCGCATGCAGGATGGATGCACAGGATGGAAACAGAAACCCTGTTTTGTGCCAGTTAAAAATGTTCCATCCTGATGGCCTGGGTCTTTGTTACACAGAAAGATAAACTCATCTTTATACAAAATATACTATTCTGCCAGGCTTGAATATTGAGTACATTTATAGCCAGTAACATTTCTAAATATCTAGACTAAAACTGAAAGCCAAAGAAGTACAAAATCATCCATACAACACATATCATTGACAAGAAAGTAATCATAAGTATAAACATTTCAGGATAAAAATACAGGGGCATCTTGATAAACTGGTATGTAAATCAAAAGTTAATTTGACTAATAACTCAGTTGAACAGTTATGTATTTCAAGCATTCATTTTAAGTTTGTTTTATTTTTAGTTTATGGCTTATAGCAAATGAAAATTCAAAATTATGTTTTGTTCTCAGAAATAAATTCTTAATAGGTATATTTTAAAATATAACAAAACAAAATCCTCATAAGTCTTGAAAGCAGCATAAAGCTTAAAGTGCTTTAAGATTTCCTGGTAAATAGCTGCACTGCTGATAAAACACAGTGAACCAACTTCTAGTAATGAGTCATTTTATAATTAAGAAAATTAATTTACTTTTTGAGGATGTTCAAATTTATATAGATGCACTTGTGCGGCTAGAAATTCTCACTTGGTCGTTGAACGATAAAACATCCCTAAAATGTCAAAATATCCTAAAACAGTCCACAATGGTCCTAGCAGATCGCTTATGTCTAAAATAATAGTTAGACAGGTCTACCACTAGGTGGCAGTATGGTAATTGTACAAATCAAGGTGCTTAGTGTTAAAAAAAAAAAAAAAAATTCCTTCAGTTACCTAAAACGCATGGAAAAACTAACTAAATTAAATGCAACTCATAATGAGTTGGTGCTGCATACCGAGCCACAGAATAGTGAAATAGTCGGCTAGTGCTTTTAATAAAGCCTTGCTCGTATTTTGTAAATAGAAATGCAAACCCACAAAGCCTCTGTCATTTTTTTTATTTATTTATAGCTTCAATATATTGAGATCCCACACACCACACTGTTAGAAACAAAGTATAAATGTAGATGCAAAAGACATAGAATGTGAAAACTGCAATCAGCTACATATTTAGCTTTCTTAATATTAAAATTCAAAATCCTTTCACCTGGGAAAGCCGACAAACAAATGCAGGATGTGACTGAAACGAGGATCATACCTGAAATTCTCCAGATAGGTGTACGAGTCCTCACTTTTCAGCAGCTCACACCTGATGAGATTGTCGCGCAGGCCGAACTGCGGCATGGCCAGAATCTGAGCTTTGTTGGAGGCGGTGTGGCTGGAGGAACGCACAAGATCATCCCGCTCCTCTCGACTAGAAATGCTCTGGCTGCACCACACAAGTTAAAAACGGACCGTCAAGGGCAACAGGGTAGATGTGTTCTCACAAACAGATGAATGGCTAGTCTGACCAGAAAATGAACAGTTGCATTTAAAACATTTGTTTAGCAGTAAGCAAAGCCCCTGGTCAGGCTTCAACAGGAACAACACCATGGGTTAAGGTTAACAAAAACATTCTATTTTACATAAAAAAAACAGATAATTTATAAGTACTATTTCATTGTAGCATATATACAGTATATATATATATATGCAGAAATTTATGCTGATGACAGAAAGAGAAACACATTACATTAGAACTGTGTGATTTTTCAGGAATTTATTGTAACCAACACTACCTTCATGCAAGATAGTGTTTCCAGGTTTAACAACAAAGTTAGCAGTACTGTTTTACAAGGGTGGGCACTCCTGGTCCTCGAGGGCCAGTATCCTGTAGCTTTTAGATGCATCTCTACTTCAACACACCTGAGTCAAATAATGAGGTCATTAACAGGACTCTGGAGAACCTGACTGCACTTGGGAGGTGATTCAGCTGTTGGATTCAGGTGTGTTGGACCAGGGAGACATCTAAGAGTTGCAGGACACCGGCCCTCAAGGACCAGGAGTGCCCACCCCGGAAACTTTAACACCTTGTTAGATCACATTACCTGATACACTAACAAGCAGTAAAATTATAAAAACCTAAGAGCTAAACTATATACTTGTACTCACATTTGCATTAAAAAAAGCTGCAAACAAACTTGAACTGCTGATAAAAAGAGTGCTATTGTCATAGCTGGCCCTTTGATTCGTTTTGTGCAGCACTGGCTTTTAATAACAGAGCAGTGCCACACCTGTGCAGCTGTACAGAAAAGGTTGCTCTAATTTAAAACATACAACAAAGCTTTTTTGGTTTCTCTCATATTTTGTTTTTTCAAACAAACAGAAACAGAACATGTAGGTTTCAGGTAGATTTATTTCAGTAATTCAATCCAAAAAGGGGATTGAATGGTTATATTGCACTGTTAATTTAGTTGATTATGGCTTACTGCTAATCAAAACCAACACTTTTGTTCTTCACAAAGTTTTAACACAACAGAAGACCAACAACAAGGGAGAAATTTGAGTAAAGACACTTTTTGAACGCAGATGCTAGCTTACTGAAAAGTATGCCTATATATGTATGCATTCTGTGTACGGTGAATTGGCATAAGTTTCACTTTGCAGTATTCCAATTTATTAAAATATACCCAGTAAGAGTTACATTCATTGCAGGAGGAATTTTTTTTTTTTTTTTACACACTTCAACCATCACTTTCCCAGAAACTCATAATTAAAAACCCAACTTACTTATCTTGGCTGGAATTCCCTTTGGACTTTTGTGAGATACTGTTAGAACTTTTCACCTTTTCTAACGATCCCTTTTTGTCCGACACTTTCTCTGCAAGTAAAGGAGACAAAACAGAAAAATATTAGATGTAATTTCAGGAGTACAGCATGTTGTAGAACAATGCTTTAAACAGTTTTTAATGTGGCTATTCACATGCTGACTGTTAGAACTGGGAAGAGTGTGTTTCAGCTGCAAGATTTTTTCCCACCCTCTATCTACATTTTAGCTTATTAACTAAAACTAAGCTTAGGATGATTGGATTTATAGTCACGGAACAAATAAAGTTAATCTCTATATTGTAAAGATAGGGCCTAGCTGAGGACTTCAGATGCCTGTGGCCAGCTCTTGCAGGCAGTTACAGTTACTGCATTCTAAGTAGCTGGATTTAATGGCTGAGTGTGAAGTATGAGACAGCTTGGGCCCTGTCTCCTGCTGCTTGGCAGCCAGCTCCCCTGAGAGAGAACGCCAAGCACTTTGAGGAGGAAATTAAACTTTAAGACATAACCAGAATATATTAGGAATGCATTTGACTGACAACATAGCATAATAATCTGAAGGACAACATTAAATATGATTTTGAGGTGGACAACAAAACCTTATCAAGCCGTGTCAAATAGGAATAATCTATAGTGAGGATGTAATGGCATGACATACCTGAGCAGCTATAATACTCTTATGCAAATAGTTGAATGAATATAGTTTTAGTCTCACTAAACTATATCTGATATAGTTTAGTGACAGCCCAAACTATATCAGATATAGTTTATCTATATCTGAAATAGATAAGCCTACAATTTTTAGGAAGTCATTAAATTATAGTCATATGTTGGAGGCATCCATTTTTTAGCTACAACTGCACATGTGTGATTACAAAATAAATGTAAAAATCAGAAATGTTACTACTAAAGCTGGGATTTCATTTTTACATCCTCGTTAAGAAAATGTGCTTATTGCATTAGTTTTATTAGGGAAATGTGTGGTGACATATGACCCAGACTTCTCAAGAATCTCAGCATGTTCCATATGGTCAAGTGACTTCTAAAAATTTCAAAAAGAAACCACAAGAACCATGAAAATCTGGAACAATGCAAGGAGGCACAAAAAGAGTATTTTTAATGAGTTCCAGAAGAGATCTTTCAACGTTTATTTATAAATTTTTATTAACAGCTAACAATGCTAGTTGAGTCACCAACATACCAAATGATATTAGATTCAAAACTAACATTTTCTATGATACTTTTACTAAGGTAAAGTCTTTTTACCATCAGAAGTGAATGAGTGATTCAGGTTTTCTAGGCTGTACAGAGCTGACAAACTGCTGCCTCACCTATTGCTACTCACTGCCGGTCAGCAGGCTAAAACTATGCCACTACAGTTTTCCTTCACGTGCCCGAAAAACAAATGCAACTGTGCAAATATATTCCTGGTCAAAAAGATATGGAACTCACTGTGTTAAAAATGGAGGATCACTACTCACTCCTATTAAGACAATATGGTTAATAAATTGCAGTTGGCAACCATTAGCAATATATGTGAATATGCACTACAGGACCTACCTGAAAAGACACCAGACTACTTAATTAGCTCTTAAGTTTGTTATGTTGCATATCGGAAAAAGAAAGGCAAACATAGGATAAAATGTGGCACAAAGGTTAAGCCCTTGAAACCAAGATTAAACGTACCAAAATCAAAAAATTAAAAGTTGATAAATCACAGTATCTGTAAGGAATGTTTGATTTTTGCCTCCTCTTATAAATACAAACAATTAAATAAACCATTGTGTGTTTTTGCAAAAATACAGCTTGTTTCACAAAAATTGTTTGTAAGCAGTAGCTTTTATGAGTACCGCAGTTAAATGCAATACCTTTTATCATTCGTCTCTTTAATGAATATCGAGTATAATAAGATGCTATTAGCTTGTTATTTGGTTGAGATATCTGCTCAGGAAGACAGTCAGCAGTGGCTCGCTTATCAGATATGTTGTTCGAACAGTAAGTCTTTCGCAACAGCAAAACGCATCTTATCTGCAAGCGAGAAAAACATGGAACTTTCTTAATTCAGTTAGCTCACAGACACAGCACAGCAAAAAATAGATTGAGGGGCAACAATGCATTTCCAGTATTCACCGAACTCATGAAAAGTGCAATATCTCCTGCACTTTTTAAGAAATAAAATAACTTTTGAAGTACAAACTTTTTAAAATCTGGCTATTAATGACATTTAGATTACAAATTATTGGTACTTAAAAGACAAATAACCTTATGCAACTGCAAATATATTGCAGCAGCAACTGTGATAAAATAATGCAGCTGTATTGACATGCAGTATATTAGTCATCAGTTGGACAAAAGCAATGGTAAAGCAAATAAAAAGAGCTCAACTGCTAGTGAATTATGCTACACCTGTTATTAAAGCAAACTGCAAAATGCATTCAAGCAGTAGTTAGCTATCAAAAATATTCTATTAAATCCAAAATATTTCTGAATTAGGTTTGTAACAATAATTCTCATTATGATTATTAGTAGCTCTTAAATTATAAGGATTTTCTTTAGAAACTAGCATTTCTAGGAAGAGCTTACACTTCCAGATATGGAGATAAGAAACTGAACACGCTCATGTGCCTTTATCAAGGGGTCAATCTTTACTCAGCATAAATGTCAGCTCGTTTTATCAGCCTTCATTCTCTTCCGTATTAAAACATTAACGCCTTTTTGCCACTACAACTGCACAAAGTTCAACATTACATAACTTCCCCATCATCCCTTGCTGTATCAACAACGAGTATTCACCTAAACAGCAAGGTTAAGCAAGGGGTTTTTATGCAATATATTTTCAGCTTCTGGTATGGCTGACATGTTTAATGCTGCTTAAAGTCAGGTGACAGGCTGGAAGCTTAACTATTATTTTTAAAAGGAGAATTTCTATAGGGAAATGGACTCTGATCTCAACAAGGTTTCGGCTTTAAACCAAAAGGCAGAGAAAGAAAAAGCCAAAAGAATAGGAGACGGACAGTGAAAAGACAGTTAATGTAACAGGCTGACAGCAATTCAAATGTGTGAAAGGACACGAATATTCCACCACTAAAACACGCTGAGCAACAACAGGTGTCCCACCATTGACATCATTTAAACACTGCTGCTAGCGTTAGCCGCGACGTTTTAATATCCACGTTTTCAAGTCAACAAAAGTGGACAAGTTGTTAACATTAGCGGTACTAAAGGGACGTAAAATAAGCTATACATTTCCGCATAATGACTCCCGCAAAACGCTGTAATTAATTAGCAACACTAATCCTGTTCGAATTACTGTTTGTTAGCATTAGCTAGAAAAAGTTAGCCAATCTCAGCTCCCTCACAGCTCCTTCTGTGTTTCCTCTCGCCTCCTCAGAATCAACAATCAATGCTTTGGGAATGGTTTTCATACCAGAGTCTCTCGTCATCCCAGACATGTCCTTGTGCCGATCCCACGCGTTCTGTGCAGAGGATCAATGTACATTGTGTTTCAGACCTGCCCATGCTAACGTTGTAGTAGGAGGAGGGGTTTTTGCATTTCCTTGCTGCAGTGAAAAGACAAAACACGCAGAACAAGCTGCAAAAATGCAACGGGGAAGGAAATACTTCATGCCCTAAGTGTTTGGTTGGGAATGTAACGCTTGAAAAAAGTTTTTTTGTTTGTTTGTTTGTTTTGTACCAACACCAAGTAGCAAACATGGTCAGAAATGTTTCACTCAGCTTGCAGAGATCTGTGTGTGTTAGTGTTTGCGCATTTGATTTTGTTTTGCATGCGTGTCTACAGAGGCACACACAACACAGATGTAACATAGGCTATATTCTGCAAGAAATGAAACATTGTACACAAATAAAAAGCAACTCACAAGATTTTGTGCTTACATTAAGAATAACAGGTACATTTTGACTTAGGGTAGCAATACTGCCCTAAGATACTGAGACAATTTAAGATTGACATTCTTCCAATACGCTCTTCTGCATTTGATATAATGAAATGCAAATTTTTGCTATTTATGGATGGTTGTGTTCTCTAACCCCATGAATACCAGTGACCCAATGTATAGTTTCAATCCTATATTGGTGTGTGCAGTATTCATACTGCAAAGGACTGTTGAGGTACAATAATCAGACTCCTATGAACTTGCATTATTCAAGCTAACGTGATATTTCGCCAGTGAGATGAATCTAAAAAGCTCACGCTGGGTACTAATGACATCTAAACCTCTAAATTTGTGGTGTGAGCTGAAGAAGTCAAGAGAGCTACATAACATAACTTCCCCTAACCTCACTAAGTAAATGTACTGAAATCAAATTAGATTTTTTTTCCTATTTTTCTCAGTGAGCAATTATGCTACAGCATTAAAAGATTAATTTCTTTTCAAACATTTTGCATATCTTTACCAGGTGTGCTACCAAATTTGTCTGCCTCAGTAATTGTTCCGTTATTCATGGTGTTTCACCAGTGATAAGGTACTGTAATATACCCTATGAAGGATGACAGAGTTTCATCCAGAGGAAGTGGTGTTTTTGAAATCGCTATGATGCAATCCTTTCAAAGCATAAAATTGTCGACCAAAGACACAGAAACAAGCGTCTGCTTCATCCCTCTCTGCTCTGACACTGTCAGGAGTTCAATAGGTTTCACAGACCCCAGCTTTTTACAAATAAAACAGAGATGACAAACCGATTTTCTGGTGCTGGTTATTTTTAGTGGATAACACCACCAGCGGTGCAATGGCTTGCTTCAAAGCTTCCTGTCCTTTGATAGATTTCTTGTACTTCTTGATCCACTCGAACTTGGGTACTTGTGTGGGCAACCTGCACACATCTAATGGACGAACAGACAGTGACAGCAAGATTAAGAGAAAACAATGTGATGTCTTTCACAGCAAAGCATTAACAGCTCTACTTTGAGTACAAGAAAAACAAAAGGGACATTCATGATATAGTGCCTGTTATGAATTGTTCATGTGATGCTTCCACTGTGAAAGTAGTGAGCTTGTGGTGACTGCGACCATCCTTAGCAACAGAGACTTCCTTTTAGCTAAAGGCTTGTCTAATTTCGATGTCATTGTTCAGACATGATGACGTATGTTTTTGCAAAACATCTGTTCTACTTTTCTAATAAACTTATTATAGAATTTGATTATATTTTGCTCCTTAAAATGTTCAAAAGCTTTGGAAGATTTTGTCAAATGCTGGCTGTTGTGTAAACAGATCACAAACAGTTCACCCTACCACTCCAGGCCTTGTTGACTTCACAGAGAAAGAGGCGAGAGTGTGACCCAAATGGAAGCCTGAGCTCTAATTCTTCATTCTTGTAGGTCATCCTCACTCTGGTGTCTGCACCTGCAAGAAGATAAAAAGTGTGGCAGGGGAAAAACATTGCAAGATTCATTTTCTGTATGGTAGATCAGTTATGTATGATATGAGACTTCAAATTAAAGAGGGCAACTTACCCACAACCACAAGCTGTTCTGGAGACGAAACTATAAAGAAAGCAGCATGAGAAATATGTCGGGGTGATTCATACTGTGTACGTTATTTGCTTTTCAGTTTAGAGGCAATACGAATTTTATTAAAAAGTGCCAGCAAATACAGGTCTTGCAAAAATATTCATACCTGTTGAACCCACTGATTGCAAGACAAACTCTACCACCATTTTTCCATGGTTTTCAAAGTTTTTGTTACAAAAAAATCTGAAAAGTGCGATGTGCATTTTATTCAGCCCCTTTTACTCTCATATGTCCAATAAAATCCAGTGAAACCAAATCCCTTCAGCAGTCACCTAATTTGTAAATAGTCTATCTATGTGTAATGTATTAAATGAGGTCAGTTAGAGGAACATAGTGATCAAATAGCATCAGACACCCAATAGACCAGAGATAAAGCTGTGAATAAATCTAAAGCAAGGCTATGTTATAAAACAATATCACAAGCTTCTACAACTTCACTTAGTGCTGTTAAAGTCACTGTTTGGCAAAAAGAGCAATAATCAAGAGCAGTGGCTGATATGCTTATGCAGGAGCTAAAAAGATCCAGTTAATATTGGACAGCCTGTTGATAGTCATGGAAAAACTATCTGTTGATAGTTTTTCATAAAGGTGGCAATTTATTATTGCCACCTTTATGGCAATAATAAGGTGCCACCTTTATGAAAAGGTGGCAATAATAAATCAACTATTGAAAGAAAATAAATCCAGCTTAATGTCTGTCACAAGCAATGTATGGGACACACCAAACATGTGGAAGGATGTGTGCTGGTCAAATGACACCAAGTCTGAAACATTTTTGCATTATATGCAAATTACTTTGTGGAGCAAAACTAACAATACACATCACTTTGTATTACTTTCAACTATCACTATCAACCCAACAGTGACACATGGTGGTGGCAACATCATCATGTGAGGATGCTTTGGTTGACAGGGTAAAAGTTAAAGGGAAGATTGACAGAGCTAAATAGAACACTTTTGCAAGACACTGTATATTTAATATCAGAAGAAAATTACCTTCAACAACAGCAAAGTCGAGGGTGATGGGCATAATGTCTTCAAGTGACACATCATCAGCCGTAATGGCCATTCTCCGATGGGTATAAACAAAGATTCTGCAAATAATTTCACATAATTGCAACAAGTATTAGACAAATACCAATGATAGAGTCAGTTTTAGTTACGTTTGTGATCCAGAAGGAAACAAAGATTTAAAAATCAAAAGGCGGGATGAGGTTTTTGTTGCACAAATATAACAAATAATATTAAGGTTAAAAGCCATGTAAAGCTTCCTTAATTTGTTTGAACTTACGCATGCTCTTTTGCACACTCTACCAGTCCGAGAAGTCTGCTTTCTGAGCAATCATCAAGCAAGATATCACATTGTGCAGCATGTTAGAAGTTTAGTTAAGGAAAGTGTAAATTAAATATATTTATTCAATTATTCAGCCAAAAACAGAAAAATATGTAATAAAACATTTGCATAGACATTTCAAGAGCTGTACCCTTAATTCAAATCTATTTTCTGTAAACATGAAATTATTTCATGTTTACATGCTATCAAACCTCCTTAACCACTCCCAACAAGAAGAAATCATGAGCTGTTGATACAATGTCGCCATCTCGTGGATGACATGCGCAACTGCAGTTCTAAGGAAAAGGCTATTTTGGGGAACTAATCACAGACCAAACCCGTTTTTCCTGCTAAAAGCTGCGCGAACTGTTCAAGCTGACCCTGGTTCGAAATCACAAACCAAAAGACTCAGTTAGAGATAAAAACCCGATCAACTCCCACAGCTTAATATTACAGGCCTCAACCTGGGTTGTATCTCCAGAATCTGTCGGTCCAGTTTGTGAGTTTGAAGCAGGCGGTCCTTATTTTGAATATTCGATCATGTAGAAACCATGCACGGCTCAAAGGATACTACAATGCAGTTTTCTTCTTTTCCCAAAGTTTCCTGAATTGCAACGGACTGATCCATGGTGACGAACTGAGACAACTTCGGCAGCACGTTTTTTTTTTTCTTTTTCTTCTTTCAGCGGAGGAGTTTCGAGAGACCCAGTTATTCCCCCTCCATGAGGGTATCACCGACCGAATGGGCAGCAGAAAGAGACAAGGCCCAGCAGATGCGGTAGCAGCTCAGCGCGGTCCGACATCCTTTTTTCACTCCTTTACGATCCAGATGTTTTCTCCGCTGCTGGTTCAGCCCGAACCCCAGCGCGCGCGCGCACTCACGATGCCACGCACTCGTCAGGATCAGTCTTGACGTCACATATGGGCTGTCATCAGCACAATCAGAAAGGGTGGAAGGATTTTGGGATTGATTTGAATTAAGCTTCAACTCAGTGACCCAAATGGGACTACAGCCTTCAAAGGACACACAGCTATAGAGAAGCGGAACTTACGAAATGTTCATGATGGAAAATGTGATTTCAAAATGTAGGGGAAGGAAATTGAAAAATAAATGAAACTGTAAATCTCACTCTCAAATAACAAGTGAGACACCAAGTGACTTAATAAGAAATTTATTTTTTACAGGGATCTCAATAATAATAATAATAATAATAATAATAATAATAATAATAATAATAATAATTAATAGTGAACTTACTAGGCGTCATTGCTAAACACATTTGATATTGCTATGCTCAAAAAGAAAAGAAAAGCTATGAGAAAGAAAAATCATCAAGTGTTTTTAAGACTTTATGCATACTGTCTTTTATGTAATGATATATTTTACTAAATATTTTTTTATTAAGAATTAGAAATTATTGTACTATCAAGTCAGATACCCAGAAGTTGAATCCAATGGAAATTGTGCGTGTGAATATGTACGTGAATGTGGTGTACAGCCCTTTGAGCTTCTCTGGACTTGATGACCATTTTACCTCCCAACATAGTACCACCATGTTTGACTGTGAGTGTGATGTTATGTTGTGTTACTTTTATGTTAATTATAAGATGCACATCCTCACAAAATCTTTTTTTATATGTCCTGTCAGACCACAAAATCTTAGGGGTCAAGGAGATTCAATTAGCCAAATGTGAAACATGTCTTTGTGTTTGAGTTATTTTGATAAGGAATTGTTTTTGCCTTGAAACTCACCTGTTGATGCCACTTTTGCCCCTTGTCATTCATACAGTTGAATCATGAACACAAACGCCATCCAAGACAGGTGAGGGGTAAAGTGCTTTAAATGTTGTTCTGGGTTCTTTTGTGACTTGCTAGATAAATTGTTGATTAGTTCTTGAAGTCATTTTGATAGGCTAGCCATTCCTAGGAAAGTTCTCCACTTTACCATATTTGCTCTTGGCAAATGACTCTCACTCTTGTGGCATGTTGGTAATGCAAAACCTATATCCAAAAAGCTTTGTGATACTTTTCAGACTAACAGATGACTTTTTGTATTGTCTGTTGTTAAAGCTCTTTATTTTATTTTATTTTTTTTGCATACTTCAAGATACTGTTTAAACAAGCTCTGTTTAAATAGTATCTTGATTTTATGTATTTAGGATTAATCAGTCATAGGATAGCTAATAAATTTTTTGCAAGTGTTAGTAATTTAATAGTGTGAAAAATGTTAAATGATTTAGACTTTTGAGATATATAGATTGCATTTATTTAATTTTAAGCACAATCAAAACTATTCTGTACACACAGCTAAAAGAAATTGACACATTTCTGATTTCATTCAGCATTTACATGTCACCATTTGAAAATAAAATATATTCAATTGGTAATCCCCCATATTACATATCTTTAAATCAAAAATCAGAAAACTATAAGACAAAACTTGCTGCATGTTAAATTGCACGCTTCAAGAAAGACACATGTAAAAGAATTGCCTTAACAACTTCCTGTAACAGCCCAACTTTTGAGTTTCATAAAGTGCAAATAAAGTTAAAGCTGCATTATTCCAAAAATAACTTTTTATATCATAAATCATCTGTGCTGTACCTACTTTAGGGTCACTCACTGGCCAAAATTTATTTCCCCTTTAAACAGTTGAAGTGTGGCAGTGCAAATATATCAATTCCAATGTACAAATGACAGGCTATGGGTTATATAGCAACTAAAAGTCATTGCTCATAATTTACTCGAATTTGTCTTTATTATATAATTTATATTCATACATATGAGACTGAAATGTGAGGATAAGGATTAGGTTGATAGCATGTTCCCCGTGGTGGATGCTCTCAATTAAGTTCAAAGCCATGCTTAAACAAAAAGGAATGTGAACTGGAAGTGCAAAACACAAAATCAACAATGAAACTGAGGCTTTTTCATAGTTTCATGTTCATACAATTACAGATGAACCCCAACGAGATACGCATAAAGAAACGCGAGGACAGCAAATGCATGCTCATACACTCACAGAAGCAGAGTGACTGTAAGCAGGCAAACCAAGGAAGCAACCAACTCAATATGAAGATAGGGCCCTCTTGTGGCGAAAGACGGGACATTCATTGTGCCGTTCAAAATCAGGCAGGAGGTTGTGGTGGCAGTGCAGCACTCCAGGTTACATGGGGGGTTTGTGGTTCCAGTACAGGCAGCATATCCAGTGCAATTGGTGCACCCTGCTGTCCAAACAACGCCGGCGTTAGAGCTCTCTTTTTTCAACTGAAAAAGACAACATAAAAAAAAAAATAGTATCAAAATAAAAAAGTTTTTAACTCTGTAAATGTGAAGCCCAGTGAATAAAATTGTGCTAAGCAACATAAAGTTAGCCTATTTTTATTTATGTTTCAGAAATAAAAAAGGAAAAAAATAAAGATTTAAAGCGGTTTTAAAATCATAATTCAGCCTTTCAATATTCTTGACTTTTTCTATATATATATATCTGTGTCATTTTATCTTTTTTTTAATTCTCATGTAGCACTGGATACCTTGCAAACCTCTTCACACTTATTCACACTCCATAAAAGACATGCAAAAAGCCTTGTAATAAATGCATATTTTATCCCAGTAGCCTAATCTCATGTTGAAAGATTTAGAAAACAACATTCTTTAATGTGATCTAACAAATGTATATTTTAATAAATTAATCAAAAATAAATGATTGTAGTTGTTACTAACAATAACAGCAATAATAATAATAATAATAATAATAATAATAATAATAATAATAATAATAATAATAATAATAATAATAATAATAATAAAAATAATAATAATAATAATAATAATAATAATAATAATAATGTAGTAAATATATAAAAACAATTCTATGTACTTTAAGATCTTCTGTCCGAGAACATGAACATACCTTAAAAATTTATCCTGTTTTACACAAGTGGAACTGACAAACAAGTTTCTCTTGCCACAACACACAGTGCAATCTAAGTAGGTACAAGAACATCTATAAATCCCTCTCTTATTAGAGAAAATATTTTTTCGGATGAGGTAATTATACTGCAAATAGGAAAAAAAATACTGTAGTTATTTTAGACTTTTATTTAGACTTTTTTACTTTACACCTACCATTGAGCGTTGGGTTTTTGTCACATACACAAATAAAAGAAAAGCTATAAAAAATAATTTCACAGATCATACCTGACAGTGTGGGTTTGTGGAAGAACAGGTTTCAAGATCCTTGAAATTTTTATAACAGTTTTCACCAGTACAGCTACCCTTGTGACATTTGTTTCCCTGAAGAAAAACAAAACAAAACACAATACAGAAAATAGGATGATTATGTCAGAACATTCAAGTTCTGATAGTTAATTGAAAGTCTTAAGCACAAATAATAAACTTATAAATATTAACAAGTAAGGAGAAAAGAAATGCTAAGGTCATTCACAGATTTTGCCCTTTACTTTGTTTGCTGTTGTTGAGGTTGTTCTTGTTGTTGGCGGAGCGTTTGTTGTCGTGGTTGAAGCTACTAAAATTATGTAAGAAAAGCAAGCGGTAGGTTAGAGTGCAAAATCACACACATAAACAAGTACTTTTAAATATACCTGTGAAGAGAAAGACAAGCAAGACAAGATGAAATATGTAAATGCAATTTCTCCATTTTACCTGTGGTTGTCATCATCATGGATACAAAAATGTCTTTAATGCATCCAGTGGAATTACAGCAGTTCACAGAACAGTTGGGCTGAGAGGTTTTGTTGCAAGCTTCCACACAAGAGGCACTGCAGCTCACATTGTACCACATGTCCATTGATTTCAGCAGCTGATCCATTGCAAAATTACACAAACATACTTTTGTAAATGTTTATTTTTCACAATCCTTCTACACTAATAATCTAATTACTTAGTTGACTTGATCAGCAGAGTACAAAAGAATTATTTACGTCCTTACCTTACATGATTCTCCAGTAGAACAATAAGATTTATTCTGACTTTGGTACTTTGAGTAGCAATCAGAGCAATAGCAGGAGAAGGAAGGGCAATTTATCTGTTTTAAGCAGATTGAGTGACACACGATTAAGGTCAATATAATACAAATAAAAAATATGGGGACAATATTATATTTTTTAATAAGATTAACTTGCCATTTCCATTGAAGAATTTGATGTGGTGTTTTTATTTTCCTCAGTCATATTACCTAAAATAGAGAAATGGCGTCATGTTTGGGAAATTTTAAAGTAGGTATACTGTAATTGTTCACAATCAGTATATTCTAAGAATTTACTAAAAACTATCAGGTTATCCAGACATCTTCAACAAGTTCTGAAGAACTGCAAGAGACATGATCTTTATCTAATTTAAGCCTTGGACTCTCCTTCTGGTTTCCTGGTAATCATATCTCTAATGTAGATTGTTTTAAAGTGTAGATAGGGAAATGAGAGGCAAATCAAATCTCAGGATTATTTGGCTATCTTTTTAGTATTTCTTTTTAATCCTGGAAAAGAACAATCATGATGATGGGTTTATAAGCTGATACCATCACAAAACTCAAGACTGACTTCAGGCCTTCCTCCCAAATTAGAATTTCAAAGCTAATATAGGCCATCAACATTAAACTTTACATGTAGGGTTTCATAATAGCATCTTGGACTATAACTGCAACTAGAAAATACATTACAAGACAGAATTTTGTTGCTTCAGGTTCCATAGCATACTGTGATTGAAAGCTTAAAAGAATAAAACAGGGTATGAGGCAACATGTGCAAGCCTTCTTGAAAGCTCAGTGCACTCCATTGCCAATTTGCTGACACCAATTGACATCCAGTGGCAGATGGGTAATTTTCGCACCCAAAAAATCAGGTACAAAACAACCACAACTGTAAGAGATCTGAATGGTTGGAGTGAAATAACTACCACCCGTCCAAAGTCTGTTGTAACAGACTGGCCAAACAGCTGCCATCCTAGAAAATACAGTGGACGATTAAAGACCTTCTTATAGCTATTACACTTCCCCTGACAACATTTTGAAACACCTTCGTATTATTAAAAACACTAATATGACTTTGAGTCTGTATAGACTCATAGGCTAGTCAAGCGGATTCTCTTAACCCCCAATTTGTCAGTGCATTACTAGTTCCTAAAGAATCTAAAAGTTAGATGGGATGCAATCCTTTTTGTAGAAACCAGCTGCTAGCTGAAAAACATACATCGTTCACAAAAAGATTATAGTCAGAATCTTCCCTAGTTCTATTTCACAATTCTTTGCTATCAAAAGAAGGACTACTTTAGGTAGAGGTATACATATAAGTTGAGAAAGCGAAGTTGGTATTCTGGTTGTCTACCTGCATTTACCCTGACTTACAACACGTGAGGCATTTGAGAGCAGCTAAATACCGTGCCTTCTGAGGTGGCTGAAATTGAATGGGTGCTGGATGATGAGGAACCTCCGGAGGTGCTTGAGGCAGAGTGGGTGCTGTGTGATGGTGGACCTTCAGAGGTGGTTGAAAGTAAATTGGTGCTGGATGATGAGGAACCTCCGGAGGTGGCTGAAGGAGAGTGGGTGCTGGATGATGAGGAACCTCCGGATGTGCTTGAGGCAGAGTGGGTACTGTGTGATGGTGGACCTTCAGAGGTGGTTGAAAGTAAATTGGTGCTGGATGATGAGGAACCTCCGGAGGTGGCTGAAGGAGAGTGGGTGCTGGATGATGAGGAACCTCCGGATGTGCTTGAGGCACAGTGGGTGCTTACTGATGTTGGGCCTTCAGAGGTTGTTGATGTAGAGTGGGTGTTTTGGGATTCTGAATCTGAGTTGGTTGTGGGAGACTGGATGGCAGTAGACATTACAGTACCTCCATAAGTGGTGGATGTGGTGTTCTGAGTAGAGGTAGCTGCTGAACTGTTACTAGTCATACTAGCAGCCTGGCTGGTATTTGAGGTCGTTGTCATGGTCATGGTGAGGTTTGCTGTAGAGGTGGTGGTATTCATGGTGGAGGCAGTTAACATTGTTGCTGGGGCAGTAGTGGAAGAAGTTGTGCTCGTGTCTGCAGTTGTGATTTGCCCAGACACAAATACTGAAGGCAGCAGAAATCCTGATAGGAGGAGGCATACAATACCTACACAAACAGACATTATGGGAAAGATACCAGATATAAAGTTTACTGCCGAGTTACAAATATATGTCTTGGAAGATCATAAAGCCCAGCCAGTAGGGATTTGCAATAAAAGTATAGTGCATTTTGCAGGACATTAAGCATTGTGTTTGCAAACTATTGACTGTTTGCAAGGGTTCAATAATTACCTCCCTACTGGTGAGGTACTGTATTGCATGACCCCATCTTATTAAGGAAACTGCTGGTAAAGTTGATTTTATAAACAGCTCTTGCAAGAATGTACGTCAGTGTCCACTGGACGATTAATGATTAAATTTAATTTATTATTTTAATCTCCAAATTCAAAAAATGGCTTGAATTTTGAGCCATTATAAGATGGCTCAAAATTATAAGATCCACAATGGCTCCAAAAATTTCAGGTGAAAAATTATTGCTTTTTACGTATTTGAAAGTTAACTAAAATGATAATAAATTGTCTTTTTCAAGCTAGTAAACTGGCTTTAGGCCAGGGCAACAGTTATGAAGTCTTCCCTTTTAACATCAGCAGAGCTGCTGACATTAAGTGTAAATCTGTTTAATTTGGCTTGGCTTTGAATTTCACATTTGGTATTTTTGTAAAATATCTTATCTTATTTTTACTTGCATTTAACTTTTGTGCTCACATTTATGCTGCCTGCAGGAATGGCTTTAATAATTAATAATAATTTCATAAATAATGCAGTAATAACTTGGAAAGGATTACTTGTTTATATCTCCATGATGTTAAAATTTTATGTTTTTTTCCCTATGGTTATATGTCATTTAAAACTACAGAAAAAAACTAACCAGTAAGATTAAACTGTACTTTTGCCTGACTGCTAATTTGATAACATCACACTAAATAGAGACTTTATTAATATAACAAAGTTCTAAATTTTAACACAGTTATTCATATAATTTTTCGTCCACATGAAAAAGCATTTTTTTTATTTGCATTTTGGTGTTTCTGTTCATTACATTTTCATTTAATTTTAACAAACAGAATCTATTTAAAAATGTCAGACTGATCCAGAGTCAAATTCAGAGTGAGCATTTAATTTTCAAGGTATTTTTTTACTTCACATTAGGGGTCAGAAGAAAATTATGAAGGGCTGTCAAAGTGCAAAGGATCACTCCAGCAGAGTTTTAAAAACACCTGGATGTATCAGGTACAGCTTTTCCACAAAGAAAATTGTGGATGAAGTCAACTGTCAGGGCCTTCAACTCAGTGATTAAAGCTTCATCACTAAAGAAAAAGCCTGTTGAAGCAAAGATTACTACATGGAAAATCTAAGAAAATAGAATGGACAGTTGGCGACCTGTCCAGGGTGACCCCGCCTCTCGCCCAGAACGTTCGCTGGAGATGGACACCGGCACCCCTCCCTACCCCATTAGGGGCAAGGGTGTTAGAAAATGGATGGATGGATGAATGGATGGATAGATAGAATGGTCAGATAAGATGTTTGGAGAAGTGACACTGCAAGTTCAGAGAAAGGGACAGGATACGTTTTAAGGATTTGGTGCACAATTTTTTTTTCTTACTCATAATCCACAATATTATTTTCTAAATTATTTTAATATCTTTTTCTGTGTTTTTCTGGGGGGTTTTTCTGTCTTTTTGAGGATAAAATAAAAATTCAGTTTGTTTGACCCTGTTCAGTGCTTACCCTATACTTTTCAGGATTTAGAAATTAGTAAGTGATTTGAACCACAAGGATTACCATGTTTATAAATCTCAAAAGAAGTTTTAAATTCAGAAATTTGCCCATACCTGTGTCCTTTTTAAAAACGACTGAAGCCATTATGCTACTGGAAGAAACGGAGATAGATCTGTGCCCAGCCTACAAAAAACAAAAATAAAATAGAATAGGAATAACCTTTATTGTCCCACAGAGGGGAAAGTCAGATGTAGCATGTAATATAAAACTGAACTTCCATAATAAAACCAAAGTAATTTGTATGTTCTGCTTTGAAAGTCAACAAACTTCATGACAAACAATACCTGTCTGGCAGCAAAATAAATTAAGCAATAATGAACAGATAAAAGGTCAATGTGACAGACAGCGATGCGATTTAAATTTAGACCGTTACCAATGATAATAGGCTTCTGAATAACAACCATACTCATTCATTGTAACCCACCTGCCCAGTTCTTTTGATGTGAGATCTTCTCATTTTACAATCCTCTCACTGTTCTGAGGAAAAGTGAGCTCATAATTGTTTGGTGGAGCCGGTCGCAGAGCAAGAAACTTCTACTTTTACATTTGAAAATGTTACTTTAAAAAATATATTTTTAAAGTTTGTTTTAGTTATTGCCGTCTGTCTACATCGTCTGCAGTGATGTATACTGCTGTCTTTTTTGGCCAAGTCACCTTGTGAAAGATGTATTTGTCTCAATGTCTTTGCGATTCTATTAAATAAAGATTTGGTAGAAGAAAAAAACAGCTTCACTGATGTCTTTTTAAAGATTAATTAAAAATTAAGTCCATAGAGAAATATCTGTGAACCTCCCACTCCTCCCATAAACACAATACAAACTCAAAATGCAGTAAATGCTGCAAATGCTGTAAAATATGAGCCTGCTCCCTCTATGAAGTAACTTCTGCAAAAATTAGTTCAGCATTGGGCCACGCAATTACACCTCAAGTGTCTTGATTTGCGGCAGTTTACCATTGAGCACAATTAAAATGTGTTTGTTCCCTGATCAGTCCCATTGGGAGAGCTGCTATAGTGGCATGACTTGTTTTGTTCCTTTCTTCCCTGGATCCCAGCTTGAGCTCCTGTGGGTGCTACACCCTGGAAACTGATGACATCGGTCACTTCAGCTTCCATCCCTAAATGTTGTATTTGTAAGGAGAGTTCAACCTTGATTTTTTTTAACAGTTGTGAAAGTGGGCCTTTTCCAATAAAAGTATTACATTTTAAAGAAGTCTCTTCTGTAACCTGTTGAGAATGTTACAGAGGTTTGAGAAACACTAGTTTTATGTTTTAGTGATGCAGCCTCAAAGGTAGGGTGCTTGAGTTCAAGGTAAAATTCATAAGATCTAACTCTGACATTTGGGCATGCTAGCTATCAGAATCCTAGAAATTACATAATTTTAAAGATAGTAATTGTTTTTAAGGAAAGACAACATACATCGTAGACATTTGTGAAGGCAGAGCATAGTTTGGGATTTTAAAAAAATAAGGAATATTTGATATGAAAGACAAAAGCACTGATATGTTTACACATAAGAAACATATTACTACTGAAATGTTTACTTGGAAAAAACAACATATGCTCTCCAAATAACTAATTTTCCGGTTACATGAGCCTGTTTTTCCCAACCTGCACTTTACTATTTTCCTTTTTTCTTCGACTTTGGAGCCTTGGTTAGCCAAAAACAAATGAATAAAATCCACTTACCTGTGATGCACCTTTATCTCAACTTAGGTTGAAGTAAGTAAGCTGTTTCTCTATCCGGAGTTCCCTTTCTTTGTTGCTCTCTGTTACCTCCTCCTCCCCCAGTTTGCCTTCTCCTGGCTCCACCGCAGCGTAACAAGTGGAAACTCTCACCTGCACCATGTGGAGGAGGGGACTGGAGGCACGCTGCCGTTGCTGGGTGGGTCTTAAAATGATGTGGTAATGAGTACAGGTAAACACTTTCTGGGGGTGAGGTGGGGATTTCCAAAGCACCCAGAACTGTAGATGAAAATTCTTTAATGTCTGTTTATAGTTCTGATAAAGCCCCAAATGTGGTCAACCTTAGGGATGACTTTAAATGCCTCTTTTAAGCACTTATTCAGAGCAAAGACATCAAATAAATTCTTTACAAAGCAAGAATTAAATTCCATCTCTTCTCAAAATGCCACTTCATCCCAGTTTTGTGAGCATAATCCCCAGAAAAGAAGATAGCATTATAGTTGTTTGAAGTGTTAGGTTCCTAAGTGTACTCTGAAATCATCTGGCTAGCAATTACAGTTTTATAAAAAAAAAACAAAAAACAAAAAAACAACAAAAACAGCAAAAGACAGTGAATAAGGCCTTCAAAAAGTCTATAAGAGTAAAGGTGAGATTTCAGAGCCCTGCAGTGTGATTGTATAGGGAGTCTTCTGGTTTCTGTTGAACACAATGTGAAATCTGATCCCCTCTTTCTCTCCGAACCATAAAGCCCCTCCACACAACAAATACCTCTTTGTGGCCTAAAGAACATAGAATTCTTGGGCACAACACTAAAAGAGCTTCTCCACTCCAGATGACAGAACTGCTTCCACCTTTCATCAAAACTTTGCACTACATGATGGGGAAACTGTCCCATAAAAATATCAAGGGGTTTGTGGATTGTTTATTTAATGTAAAATTTTAAACCTGTCAGAATTTTTATTATAGTTTTTCAAGCTTTCATTTGCATCAAAATTTTGTTTTGTTTATTTGTTTATTTCGAACATGTTCACATTTACATTCACACACCATGTATACATATTTACATAGCCATTTGTTTGAAAAGGAGGTAGGCAGAAGTAAAAATGTTTTTCTTCTTATGTATCTTACTTTACACAATATTACTAATTTAAAGGAAGACAACACTAATAAGAAAAAAATAATAAAATAGACAGAACACTATTTCTTTCACAAGAGACATAACATACCCTAACACAATTTCTTTCAATCACTTTTGAATTGACTGCATGCATTTTTGAGCCTTAACCTTGAGTGGATTTGAAAACTGAAATTCAAACTTACACACACAAATCTTGTCTATGAAGTTCACTGGTGTTATTTTTCACTTCCATCTTTCTACAAATCATAAAACCCTCAAAATTACACTCTAAACAGTGTTGAGTCATTTCCTTTTACCAAAATTCAGATTTTATGCTTTTGGAAGAAAATTGCCAAAAGCATATTAAAATTTACAGTTGTGTACAATTAAAAGAAATGTAAGCGCATAATTAACCTGAGCATTGGTAACCAAAGATCTCTGAAATAACATGTGTGCTGCAAAGCAACAAAGGATGCCAAGGAAACTTCTGGAACTAGTATTGAAGTACTTAATATCAATGTTCAAAAATCCATTGCCAGAAGCTGAACAACAGGAACAGTGGTGGTGGGTGTAACAGGGATGTTTTCAGTTTTCTAAAAACATGAGAGTCACATACACTTCATTAATTACACATTGCTTGAGTGGGTTGGAAATCTTTTTGTTTTCATACTGCCTTAAGTCTTTGTAGCTGAGATCTAACAAGACGTTTGAAGCATTTCGCAGAAATTTTGGTTTATATGGACATATTTATCTGACATGGATGCTGCTTATTTGTCTGCTGCACATCCATGACGTAAATCTCCTGTTTGATCATATTCCAAATGTATATACATGTTAACATTAATTTATTAACTACAAGTAATTGTAAACAGCCAGGATGGATTTTTCAGTAGCAAGTACCACAGAGTAAATATTATCATGTGATTTGCATAGATAAAGTTTGTCTGAGATTATTCTGTCTAGAGACAGAAGCTGTTCACTCACATTCATAGTCTCTGCGATAAGCTGATTAAAACCCATTATTACCTGCTTTCATAACCATGAAAGGAGCTTTGCTGTTTGCTTGTTGCCTATATGTTCAGTTTGTGTGACTGATTATAAGCACGCATGAGGACATGACCCACAATTTGAGATGAGTGCTTTTCTTTGTCTGTGAATGAATACCTAAATTGAATAAGGCTTAAAATTATACACCTATTCATCTCCAACAGTTACCATGCATACGTGGCCAGTTGACTCACATTTCACCTCAATGCCAAGCTTTTAGTTTGAAGCCGAAGGCACCTGCATTGTCAAATATGGAAGAAACATTTCCTGTTTTATTTGCAAAGAAGGAACACAGTACTTTACACTGAACAAACATATATAAAGGACCCTACTGATACAGAAAAATAATTAAATATAAAAATCAATCTAGTAAAATGTGTTATATAAACCAATAATGAATTATAAACAAAAAAGAAGCTTAGTCTGAGCTGTAAAATATTGTATACCATAGATACAGGTGCTTCTTCATACAATTAAATGTTGAAAAATTACTTCAGAATTTTCACTGAAAAGTGAAAGTTATAGTGGGTTTGTTGTGGACAGCATCATATATTTCGACCATTTATTTATGCTAACTAAGATAACAAAGGCTTGCAACTAGTAAAACACCACATTTCTAAGACAACTTAATTATACAAGACCAAAAAATGCTTATGCAACATGTAATCATAGCAAAGACTGCTAACTTAACAGCTGTCCAACATATGGTCATTGGCACCCTTCATAAGGTATAAAAAAATCTCTGCTAAAGAAACTAATTGTTCACAGAATGATTTATTTCATGAAAAGAATTACACCAGTCCACAAATTACTGCTCTGACTCTGCTTATTGATATAACAACAGTTTAGTTGTGCTGAGAATGCACAAATAATCTTTCACAAGAAGGAATTTTGCTCGTACACTCCTAAAATATCAATTCACTTCCAGAGCTTAACAACATAACCTACTTGACTTTAAATACTGTTTAGTTATTCTATAAGTAGTACAGAGTTATCATATCAAAATGACTGACACAGAGAATTGTAATTATCTCTGATTTGATGTTGTTCACCCTCCTTCCTCATTTCATTTCTGAAAGTATGTTGTAGTTTTATTGTTTCCTGTCAATAAAGAACATTTATTCTAACTAAGCTAACTAACTAAGATAACTCAGTTTGGAGGTAATCTAGTAAATCAAGAAGCCTTCACAATTTGAAATTTAGAATATACTAGTCAACTATTTGTCAATATTTGTAGAGTAGACTTAATGTTGCAGCTCTGAAAATCCCCTCCACAAAAATAGTCTGTGCATTGAGTTGCTCAGTATGCCAAAGAACAGAACGGATGTACATGGACACTGGTTGCACCGGAGGGTTTTCTCTCACTGTTTATATACACTATTAGGCTCAGCAGACCAAATTAAGAAGCCAGGCTGCAACAGGACTGTGTAATTGCATGACTAAGAAGATTAGGTGGATTTTCCTACCCAGCAGTCGTCAAGTGCTGTTCATGCAAAGCTGGCGCATAGCAACAGGTCAGTGAGCCTTATGCACCACATTAAGGTTTATCAGAGAGCTGATATAGAAGATAATTGATCAGAAATGGAAGATATTATCTACATGTGACCTCACTTTGGATTCTCTTTTCAATATACAGATGAACCACTGAAAAAGGTGAGTGTTGTGTACATTTTGAAATGGCAAATTTGTGAGAGCTGTAGAGTATGACCCCACCATAGAATGCTACGACAGATGAACTAACCTACTTGGTTTAGTATAATGTATAGTTACAAACTTCTTAAACAGGGTGCACTTTATTCCCCTAGGAGTTTTGTTTGATAAACAAAATAAGTGCAAGCAGTTGATTTGTTTGTTATCTGATTAGAACAGAATGATGTGAGTGGAAAAAAAATGACAGCGTACATCCTACAGACATTCTTTACATGGACATACAAGGGGATACTCTGCACATGCAGATTTCTGTGGGTAAGTTGCTGTATAGATCTATTGGTAGTTTATAATGACATCTTTTGACAGTACTTGTATAATGCATGGTACTCATTTGCTCTGCAGATCTGTCCATACAATGCAATCAAATTCCTACCAAGGGAAACACACATCACAGAGGAGAAAAGCAGGCAGGTGACACGACACGTGGGTAAGGATTTGATGAGGTAAAACACTTTCAACTAACACGCAAGAACAAGTCCTCACTGTTAACACTATTTTACTTGATAATGCCACCAGAGTTTGAATTCCATGTTAAATGCTGTCTATTTAAAAAAGAAGCAAGGTAATATTAAGATCCCAATATTTTCTTAAATGTGCTTATTATTTCTAAAAGTTACAGCAAAATAGTGTTTGATCAGATAATCTTTTCATCTGTCAGACTCATGGAACTACATTTTATTATCTGTTGTCATATAATAGCTTATGAAAGCAAGGTGACTGCAGCCATCCCAGGAAGCCCCGACCGCGTTAACGCACTCCACAAACGAGTGACCAAAACGGAGAGAGAGATCCTGTCGATAAAGACCAGGATCGCCTGTGAGAGAGCATCATGGGAAAAGAGATTTTCAGAGCTGCAAAGGCAACAGGAGGAACTTCGTAATCAGGTGTGTTTGCTAAAATGTTTGCAGGGGTTGTTAAGTTTGTGGCAATGATTCTGATTATGGTTTTCCTCAGGTTTTCTCTGATGCTGAGATACTGCTGAAGGTGGGAACTTGTGAGGTGCAGAGAGACAATGGAGATGATTTGGATGAGCAGTCAAGTAAATCGGAGCAATCAATTTAAAGCAACTGAGCAATTAAGACAATTGTTAGTAGGAAATGACACTGACAGCTATCTCTGATGAGCAGGTGGTTTCTGCCAACACAGAAGATCCAAAGTGTCATCAAGAAGTGGCAGCCATTCATGCAGTTTATCAGGGAGCCAGGGATCCTTGTCAACCCCACAAAGCTCAAGATCGTCTTCTTCTTTATCTTCAGCCTCAAGGTACAGACATTAACTGGGTCAGTAAAAGAAAACCTATATGACTGAGTTGCCTATGTGACAAATACTGAGAGACATTAACCTATTTCACTTCCACTTGGTCATTGATTCTGAAAGTTTTTAGATGTAGTTGTTCTACTGGGGTTCCTTCAGCCTCAAGTCTTCACACCAACTTCTGGGGAAAAAAAAAACAGACTATGATTTAAGGGACTCTATGAACTTTTGGATTGTTTGGTGTAATAAGACATTAAAATAAGCAAACATGAGTTTTGTAGATTTTAGTGTTAAAATGTTGTGGCACAAGCAGCAAGCATCATTTGAGCTAACTGATGATCACTAATTAGGAAAGTTAGAAAACATATTAAGAAATGGATCAAGTTTCAGTTTAGCCTACCTCCGTTGTGATGGATAAACAGCACTAGCAAATCAACTAATGGAAATAATGACTGTTAAATTTCCAGGTGATCTAATAACACCTAATATTACCAGGCACTTTAAAACAAGAAGACAAAAAACTTGGACCTTTTCAGTTTTTCTGACTTTCTTAAACATAAAATTAGGCTCTTATCCTTGACACAGCATGTTTGTCTGGGGAATGTGGTTAAATTGTGCTTTTCATGTCTACACAGCTGTAATTACCACATTTCAAGTTGGATAAATTGGCAGGACGATCAACTAAAGTAAAAATTTTAATTGGAAAACTCAAGGCTGTTTCACAAAACATTTCTGTCACAAACTTGGGAAGATGAGCCGCCTCAGAGCTCCTTCAACCAGTTCATAAGTCACAAGTGGGAACCTCATTATCCAGCACAACTGTATATTTACAAAAAAATACCACAAAGGCAGTACGAGACAACGGGGGTTTGGTGAAGTAGCAACGTCAGCAGTATGCATTAAATCTGCTCTGGGAATTTCCCCATACTATTCTTTTCAAAACAATAATAGTGGAGAAACTCAGTGTAGCAACCCTGTTGTTGGCTGAGCAAATACTGTAATTTTTAATTATACATCTTATCTTCTTACTCTTCTACTTGTAAATAATTTTGTAATAAATTTGAGTGCTGTTTATCCTTCTAAATCTGGTTATACTTGGTGGTCTACCAATCCACATGTCAATCTTATATCAATCTGTCAGGAAATGCTGTGTGAGGTGGTGAGGCAGACGCTAGGAACCAGGTTGAAGTGAGATGATGGTTGTTTAATGATAAATAATAGTCCACAAAACACAGGCAGCACAGCTGAGCGGAAGCCAGGGCTCAACACCGGTAGCAACTTGTTCAACGAGTGGTAGGAAACGGCAGGCTGGACAGAAATGACGTTTGACAAGATGAGGACCAGACGGAGACGCAAAGACGCAGGTGACACTAAATACACAAGAGGTAATCAGGGAACGAGACACACCTGGGAACAATCAAGGGGAGGACAGGACAACAGGGAGGCTCAGAGACACAAAGGGAACAGAAAACTCAAAATAAACGCACAGAAAAACTCAAATCATGACACAATCACTAAACCTGAATATCCAGCTTACCCTTTTGCAAGTCAGATTTGTTTGCATTGACCTTTAGAATCCTGTGGGAGAAGTGCAATCCACAATTTTAGCTCCAAATCAACCTCCTTTTCATTAGGATAATTTTTGCACTTTCCCCACTTCAGCATGATGCTGCCTTTGAACATCAAGCCAACACACCTCAGTGTAGCTTAGTGAAATTCCTTACAGTTGACATTGACTAATACATTTCAATGTTGGTCAATGTTGTATGCTGGTAGTTAACTATGATTGATAGTTATTTACCAGTAACTATCAATCTACAATGATGTCATATTGGACAGCATGTGGACATTTCAAAATAAACTAATAAAATGAGAGCAAGAACATGATATTTTAATAAAATTAACAAGTTTGTGCTTTTCTGCCATACAATGACAAACAATTTGATAGAAGTTTCACATGAATACTTTCAAAAAGCCTGCCAAATGTTGTGAAAAGTTCCCCAGATGTTAACAACCCACCTAAAGTTGTTTTTTCCTTCCCAAAAGAAGCAACTCAGAGGTTACCCACCCCATCTGGCAACACTAATTGGGACAACTGAACTCTTTTTAAACACCACTGCTGACCTGAGTACTTTTTTTGACCACGTCCATTCCCATTCAACGTCTTCTTCACTTAGGACAATTAGCAGAATATCAACAACAAGTAATTCATAGATTACCAAACTTTTCTCTTCAAGTCACTTAATGTGACAAAATAAATGAAAAATATATAAATTTTTAAAGTCAAAGCATGTTTTTATCTACATTAAAACAAAAATCATGCAGACATCAGGTTACAAATTTAACCCCAAAAAACAAATGAACCATGATATTATACCTCAGAACAAACTTATTTTTTCCCTTCTAAAGTGTGCGATCCTGGAAAACGTCTCACGGCCCACATCGGGTTTTTGTCCCCCACTCACCCATGGACTTGCAACTGGGCCATCGAGTTAGGATCATGCTGCCATCTGGCCGGATCAGCACAGGAACAGTTCGTTTCTTGGGGAACCTGCAGGGGGAACCAGAGCTCCACCTTGGTGTGGAGCTGCAGAGCCACGATGTGTCACTGTGTGACGGCAGTCATAATGGACATACCTACTTTGAATGGTAACTAATATCAATTTCCCCATAAATTGATACCTTGTGGATATATTTTGTGTATTTTATCTGAAGAATTTAAGTGCTACACTGCAATTCTGTTTTGCCAACTAGAAGGTTCTCAGCTGTGCTTTACATAATCATATCACAACTTCTTTGAAAGTAAATCCACCACTTTTAAACAAATATGCTTTGGTTTATTTGACGGTTAGTGTTCTATTGTTTCCTAATACTAAAACAAAAATAGTTAGAGAAAAGCAGTACCTTCACACACCTTCTTTTTCCCTAACTTGACGACCTCAGTTAGCAGTCTTAAAGCCTGCTGAGCAGGTTCAGACTACAGCGTTTAAAAGTTGAGGCATGGGCATGTCTGATTTGAGTGATAAAGAAAGCAAATGGGTATTTCTTAAGGTATTTTCTCTATGATTACTCAGATAATTTAAACAGAAGTAGCTCTCTATATATGCAAAAGGTTAAACATGTGTATGACAGGTTGTCATGTGTTTTTGCTTTAGAAAGTAGTACATTTCCAGTCATGTATCTAAATGTAATTTCATTTTTTTGACAGCAAACCGGGACATGGTGCCTTTGTGCCATTCCACAAGTTGTTGATGGCCTGGGAATAAAAGAATCCTGTGGACACAGAACATTAGACAGAATAGTAAACCTGGTATATGAAGAAAATTCATGTCATAAATAATGCATAATATCTCTCTCAAATTACCAAGTATGACTTATACCCCATGTATGACAGCTAATGTGTGACTTTTTGTGTATCAAAGGACAGACATGACATCACTGATTTTTCATGTAAAGCATCTTTTTTTTAAAGAAATAAGGTTTCAAAGCAGTATGTACAGTGTCCCCTGAGGTACAAGGGAGGATTTGAAAGGTTGAGATGAAAATAAAATGTCTATATAACAAGTCATTTCTATTTTTTCTACAGATTCATATGTCTTATAGATTATCTGCAAAGCAAGCAACAAAATTAAAAACAACTTTACCAAAGAGTCTGTAATGTCATGCTTAGAGTCTCTTAATGGCCGAGACCACACTAAACCTACAGATGTATAACGGCTTGTCTTTTAAACCAATTTGTATCTGAAAATATTCCTTGTTGCAATATGAGTAAAAATATTTATACAATCACTGTATTTTTAAATGACCAAGTACTGCTTATTTATTCAAATTCACTGTATTATGTAAGACACTGACACATATTGAGAAGTGTTAAGAAATTAAGTCTCTTTGCAAGTGCTGCTGCCAAACTGCCATATATTTAATGACAGCTCAGAATATCATATTGTTGGTAATTGAATATCTAGGTCACATTTTCTTTCTTTATGTCTTGTTTTGACTCTAAACAAAGTACATAAGAAAAGCATTAGTTTCAAAGAACACTTATGAAAATTGCATTACGACGTTAACTACATTTGGTCAATGTTGTATGCTGGTAACGTTCTAATTGCACTGATAATACACACTCCTTAACGTGACTACCTCTGGGTGGTGCATGTTTCAAATCTCTGAAACAGACAAAACAGATATAACATGACAAAGATTTTGACATAATATAAACTCGGGAATCGTGACTCAAATATGAAACAGAAATTATCTGGTGGATAACCAATCTGACAGGTTATCCACCAGATAATCTGTCAGATTGGAATGAAGATGGCCTTGTCTATTTTGGTCAAATAAATTAAAAACAAAAATAAAAAAGCTCGACAATTTTATTACAGTGCCAGTTCAGATTTCTTGAAGTGGTGTTGCACTAAGTGATATAATTAGTAAATACCTTGGAAACAGTAGGTAGCTATCTAGAATCCGCAATCTCGCTTAGTTTATTTTAGAGCCAGAGGTAAAGCGCTTCAGGTCAAAAATTAAATCCTAACAAAATATAGCTCTTCTTACAAACCTCCCATGTCTCATGCTTTGCACACTGTAGATGTTAGGTATTTTGATAAAGTAACTATCTTTTATAAATGCAGTGAAATGGGCAGTAAAAACATTTTGTCAGAACAATATAAAGCTGTTTCCTTGATTTTTACATTCTTTCATTTGCATCAGATACTTACTCTGACTGGATAACATTTAGAGTTTAAAGCTTAGAGTTGTTTAAAGATATTAGCGTCTCTTGTAATGGCCTGCTCTGTCAATAGATGAGCTAAAACTAGTGTGCATTTTTAAAAGTTGAAGTCAAGAAAATTTCCTCTAACCAACTAGCCAATCAAGAGAACTCCACTTTAAGAAAATCTGAGCTATGCCTTTAATTCTGATCTAGCATGGGCTATACATCAACTCATGGTAAAATTATAAGTAGTTAGAATAATTTATCCACTGCTAAAATAGAAGGTTAAAGTACTGACTCCAGGCTGAACTGGGCTCACATTAATGATTCCAATTCTGCTAAATAAAAGACAGTCCCAAGTTTAACACGTTAAATACTATTAAAATATAAATATCATGGACAAAGACACGGAGCATAACACTTTAAAAGACTCTAAAGCATTTAAATTTTGAAAATTAAGGACAATGCTGGCATGAGATATGAGACCACTGTCGCTCAATCTAAGTCCAGAAAGATTAATTTCAAGGAAATTGGTGAAAGCAGTTAAATGTAGTTAGAAGGTAAGATTTATTTCAGCTTGTTTGCCTTACTCTTTTTTCCAAGACAATCACTAATTCAAATGTACATTTGAGAGGACTCATTTACATTTTTTATTTCTATCTTTATTAAAATTTTCATTTAAAACATACATAATTTACATTTTTGCCAGTATGTGTTTCATGGAAATGATGCACATTTACAGGAAAGGGAAAAGCACACTTGGTAAATTCCTTTAATTCAGGTGAAGTGTTTTTTAATAGCCACCTTTGTTTAGCTTCCTTGTGAGATCAGCCAGATCAAAGATAATACTGAAAGAGCAGACTGTTACAGAGAACTACAGCAAAAGCACAAAACCTTTAACACAACATGATAACTTAAAATAATATCTGACACAATATGCATCAACAGTCAAAACTCCTGAAACTCAGTCATCTTTGGTCTAGAGGCACATTCAATCCAAAATTTGAATGGCAAGTTACATTTGACAACAATGTCATACATATAACAGCAATAGCTCAATTTCTATAAATATTTCAGTAGCATAACAGAAAGCAGGTAGAATGAGGCATTTCTGCAATATCTTTTATATTAGTTCCCTGAGAAACACATTTTTTAATACACTCTGACTGACACACGGCTGCAACTGCTGATTATTTTGGTACGAGATTAATGTATTAATGGTTTTTCTATTTTAGTTAATTAACTTAATCTATCTCTGTGGGCATTCATCAGTTCTCAGTATCAGTACATGTGTCCAGGGTTTCACATCATTATGATGTGAAAAATCTAGAGGTTCAAATCAATCAAAGTGTTTTGTGTTTAACCCTAACACACCTCAATGTGACGGTTTTAGTGTGCAAGAACTAACACATCTGTAATGTATTGTTGCTATAAAAAACATTGATGTGGTTCTAAGTGGGCATGACGACACTAAAATTTCAGATCACATTTTTTTTCTGCCGTTACTGAAAATGTCCTAAATATTTTGATATTCCAGATCAAAGAGAACAGAACCATGATCAGAATATCATCCCCTGAGCTTTCATGTTCACTATCTCTGCAGCCAAAACTTCAGCATCCATCAGGTGCGGGAACATCTCCATGACTCTATCCACTTGGTTTGGGTTGAAGATGGCATTCAGTTTCTTGCGCATTTCTGACCTTTGTTGCTGAAATGCAGCAGGAGCCGGAGGCAGCGGCGGTTGTTGTTGCTGACCCCAGGTTTGGTACTGGTGATTCTCATAGGAGCAACAGGAGCTGTGACAGTGTGAAGGATAGGCCAAGGAGGGGGCGGGGCATGAGGATCTGGCTGGCGGCACACCCTGAAAGGGATCTGACCAGTAATTATGATGGAGTCGGGGGGTGGCAGTGTTATGGAAATGGGCAGGCAGACTCCGTTGCTGATGTACACCATGTGGGAACATATTTGGATTGTAGGTGTCATAGACAGGTTGACTGCAGCAGTCAATGTTGCTGTGATGCTGCTGATGAGGATATGAACAGCATTTGCCAAAATGACTGGTATTACAATTCTCCATGTGAACTGGGGAATGTCGGAGCCCGGGGAGGGTGCCTTGATGCTGAGAACCAAGTCTGTGGGTGCTGCTGCGGGATGGTGGCAAGTCGGAGTAGTAGCTCTCAGTCGAACCAAAACCGGAATCAAAATATTCCCGAGACATATTGGGATAATAATGATTTGGCATGTAGTGTGACGCGGGATATTCTTCTCGACACTTTCCTCCATTTGCTGAAGACAGCATTTGGTTGGGGCTTTTTCTGAAGTTTTCCAAGAACAGTAGTTTATTTTCACTAATGTGACCAGGAACTGAAGAAATCTGCTGATCCCTAGGGAGATGTGTGTGTCGAGGATGAGAAGGCTCAGGTTCAGATTGAGGATAGTTGACAGATGATCTTGCCTTTCTCTCTTCTTTTACAAAAGAAATTTGTGCTTTCTCTCTCAGTTCATCAGCCAAAGACAGATAGGAGTGGTTTGCCCGCTCAGGATGGTAGTACTTGCACTTGATGCCATAAGTGCACTTTTTATCTGAAAGACAATGCATATAAAAACACAATCTAACCAGAACAGACTATATTCAAAGCTATCAGCCTCACAGTAGAAAATAATTTACAACTTTTAGATTGTTGTTGTTTTGCCAATTTATTCTAAATTATATATAGGATTTGTTTATCTTATTCATAAAAAGTGTACTTTTATGAATAAAATGAATAAGGTGGTTCTTAAATAAATTTGAAACCCCTGCCTAATTATCCAGTTGTGTTTTCATTGTTTGTCAAAATTTGAGAGCAAAAACATTAACCAAGGGATTCCTTTATGAAATAAAATATCTGTTCTCTGAGGCAGTAATTGCTTACCATATGGACAGGGCAGTTTTTTCTGCTCAACAGGAAGGGGCTTTTTCCGGAGAAAGTTGTCAAGGTTTGGTCCATGTCGACCTAAAGGATCATCTGGAGGCATGAACCTGTAAAAAGAGACAAGAATAAAGACAAAGCTACTTCAAAGAAGGTCCTTCACAAAACTTCAATAAGTGCTTCTAATGCAGAAGCAGCCCTTTATTAAACAGTGGTACTGTAAAAAAGAAGTGGGATGTTCTCCTTACTTGTCATTCACAAATGAGTACATGAGGAGCCTCTCCTCAATGCATTTCTTCCACTCAGGTTTTTGTCCTTGAAGATCACGGTAGGTGTCGTTGGACACAATTATGCCATCTGAATCATGCGCCAGTTTGACAATGAAGCGGTCATCATAACAAACCACTAGCTTGCCACCAACCCGGCGGGAAGGGGTGAAGGCCACTATTTTCTGTTTTTCAAGCTTCAACAGAATATGTTGATCTGAAAAGAGCAAAGGTAACACATCAGTCAAATGTGTTTTTAGTTTTTTTTGCAGTATTGGTCAGAATTGTACATTTCTTTAGTCCGATTGTAAAACATGAATTAGGTCTGTATTTATTGTGTTTTCTGATCCACAGTGTCTAAATTATACATATAGATTCAGATACAGAAACTGCAGCTAATATTACTGTCAATGTGTTACTACTCTTTGTTATGTCTTAAAGTTGTGGCATCAAACCAACTAATTTAAATGAATTCAAGCATTTTTTGAAATACACTGAAATATAAAGATGCCAGAGACGTAATGGCTAAATACTTTATGTGTGCAGTCTCTCTGAAACTTGCTAAGAACAATTAAACCTAATATTAGAAGAGTGAATGTATAGATTTGAGCCTGCTTGTATTTTTTTTACCTTGTGCTGAATAAAGACAAATACACATTGAATTCAAACTTCTGCACCATGTTATTGTTTTCAAAATTCATGGAAGAGGCTGCCACAAAAACACGGCTTTAAAGATGCAATAAGCATTCGACAAATGTGCAGTAGTTTACAGAAAGCAAATGCTATCAAGAAAAGTATATTTCATAACCAAAACTAACATAGTTTCCACAATCCTCATAATATATTGTATTATTGACGCCTACGATAGGAAAAATTAAACATTAATACAATCACAGAAACTGATTAAACAAGTTAGAAAGTCAAGTGAAATGACCTCCGAACCTAACCAACGAACCAGGAAACTGGTTGAGTAATGTTTAGCCAATTGGCACTTTTTCATGCAGTGTTTTTCTAGATCAGATGACTGTTTTCACTTGACCTATTGCTGTGGACGGCTGTTGACACTCTATAAACAAACTACAGTAGGTGTGGCGGAAAAGAAAACACATAAAGTTCCTGGTGGGACTTTCCCAGGGGTGGCTGTGGACTTATTTTAACTTCCTTATTCTTAGACTGAAATAGAACCTTTGGATTGCTCCACCCCAAATGAGCAGATACCAAAATCACAAGAGCCTTAAAGTGAAGCAATATCATCAAGAAGCTTGCTCAGTTTCATGGAATCAAAGATATTAAATCAAGTTAGATTATGTCACCAATACAGATTTGTGACATAAAAGCTTTGTGAGCCAATAATTAGATTTTATACAGTACAGACCAAAAGTTTGGACACACCTTCTCATTCAATGGGTTTTCTTTATTTTCATGACTATGAAAATTGTAGCTTAGATTGTAGAAAAACCTGCCAGGTCTCACCTGTGAAGTGAAAACCATTTCAGGTGACTGACTACCTGTTGAAGCTCATCAAGAGAATGCAGAGTGTGTGCAAAGTAGTAATCACAGCTAAAGGTTGCTACTTTGAAGAAACTAGGATATAAGGCGTATTTTCAGTTGTTTTACACTTTTTTGTTTAGTACATATTTCCACATGTTAATTCATAGTTTTGATG
>CAEFZX010025693.1:0-30297 GCA_903066825.1 Alfaro cultratus
TTCCCATATTGCTTGAAACCTGTGGCCTGCTTAATAATGTGGAACATCCTTCTTAAGTAGATTTCCTTTAATTGAGCTTCACCAGACAAACTAATCAACCCTGAAATTAATTATAGTGATTCAAAGAGCCTTGACACACAATACCATCTAAAAATTTAATAGCACAACAAAAAAATTTATCTTTATGACACTTAAACACATAGACAACAAACTATGTGTTTAATTAGTTAACATAGGTAGTTGTCTGTGTTTAGTTTAGTCCGACAGCTAGCAAAATATGTAAACGACTATGTGTATAGCTAGTTGACACAGGTAGTTGTCTATGTGTTTAGCTAAACAGTTAGTAAGACATATAAAGCTAAACACATCGCTAGATAACTAAACACATGGTAAATAGAGGAGAAAGAATCATGAGTGATTTTAAGTTGCTGCCCTCATTCAACAGTTTAATGGAATGAGACAAACATAATACATGTTGCTCTGTCATTAAGTGAAATAAAAAACTAAATACCAAAGCAAAAATAATAAACACCTAAATATCAGTGTTTACACGTCTGCACACTAAAATGATAACAGACAGGCATCTCGTTTCTGAGAAGAGTCCAGAGAACTAAACGAGTGACGTTACGGTTTGCTTGGGATCAAAACCATAATTTTTATTGACACTACCCATCCCATGAGTGATTTGGGATGGTGTTTCCATCAAGCAAGGCAATCTTCCACGTTCTTTAAAAGCAGGATGTGGCTGGCTCGGCCTTGCTGAACGCTGATTCGGTAAGCGTCCATTTGTGTTTTTTAATCAAGCTGTTTTCCCATTTTCTGCTTGGCAAACAAAGAATAAACAGTTCTATGCATAAGCATTTGATTGTGTTTATTCCTCTAGTTTTCAAACCGTGACCTTAAAATCCTTTTTTTTTTTTTTACTCGTGTATATTAATGTGTTTGCACTCTGCAGACACTTTTCCAGATAGGAAAGTACTTCCCGAGAGAGAAAATACTGAATACAACTAGGTTTTTGTCAAGTCTTAAATTCTATACTGCATTGCTGATTTTATCATGTGATTTGTCTTTTTATAGAACCACAGTCTCCATTCTCATTTATTTGATAACGCATGACATTACTGGTGGTAAAATGGGGTTTAAAAATAATTGTGGGACTGTTGTTTGGCAGCAAATGATTGTCATTGTACCAGAGGAGTTGGGGGAATAATTGGCCTCTTTGCATCATTCTGCAAACCACATTGATTTTATGCAGCACACAGCACGAGACTGCAAACAACCTGGCACATTGAGAGGAGCTTGTTACTTTGACGAGAAGCAGGAAGTGTACAGCCTGTGGCCTGGGACTCAGCATTTGCCTGCTTGTCATTAATTCTTTATTTCTTTTCCTAAAAAAAAGAAAAGTCAATATAATCAACCGATGAAAGATGCCAACAAATTCACCATTTTATTGTTATGTAGGCACATTTCTCATAACAAAAGCTTGACATGTTTATAAATGTGTCACCACTGAGTGCCTAGTGAGGACTCAGAAACAGGACACCGCAGGTAGGAGGCTGGAGGACGTTGGTGAGAATATTTTAGAAAATGTCAGCCCAGCTTCTACGACTTCCATATTTGTCTAATTCTAACATGGCCTTCACGTAAAAAACCCCCAAAACAAAACAAAACAAAACAAAAAGCACCCAGGAAACAATGAAAATGCTGTCCATTTGTGTTTTCACAAATGAAATAAAATGTTTATGAATCTCAAGCTACATTTAATTATCAGTCCAGTTGTTACGGTTTTGAACCAGAGATGGTCAAATATAGTCCAGACATGTTACAAAAACGGTTTGGTCCTTTTGTTAGTTGTTAAGAAACTCTAGCCTGGTTTCCATTACAAATATGCTCAAAACTTTGTAGGTATTCCACTTATGCAATTGTGGTGTTGCCATTAAATGAGAAACTCAATCAAAACAACACCTTGATGAATTTGTTCACGCGATAAGTCATTAAAAAAACATGTGGCGCCATCATCCTCCTCCCACTTCCTGCCGTCTGCTTTGTATTTCCAGCTAGTAGTAACATCCACTTGTTGATCACGGGACTTGAAAGACGCGGAAAAATGTTTTTCTACTGCATCACTAATGTTGATGCAGTCAAAAAAAACAACCTATCTTCAAATAAATTCATTTAATGGAAACGCGGGTTTAAAAGAAACGCTTTGTTTTGCGATAAAAGTTTTGGTCCTAGCATGTGGTGGTTTTCCTTCCATATTGAAATTAGTTTATTTTGCAAAACTGCAAAGGAAACACTTTTCTTTTGCATCATACGAGTCACGTGATCAACAACCGGACATTGCCACAGGTACAAACCCTGAAGAAAGAAAACAGGAGCCTGTTTTCAACAACATATCACGTGAACAAACTTATTGATTGTAATTGCGTTTCTTATTTAATGTAAACAATGCAATTGGAAAATTTATTTATTTATTTTTTTACTCTACCAGAATATTGACAATGTTTTGTGTACATTTGCAATGGAATCACAGCTAAGAACTGTTTCTTTTCTCGCTCCACAAAGTCCAGATCAGACTGTCTCCACTAGAGGGAGCATTTAGCAACACGACCTCACACTCACACCACACAGCTACACACTTCTTTAAATGTAAAACTAAGACATAATTGGAGATGCAAAACACTCATTCATGAAGCAAATTATATAATAAATGATCATTTGAAAGTTTGCCGTGGATTTTACCTTACTCTATGACATTTTGCTATGCTAGTCACTGACTTCAGGTCTAAGAATAAAAGCAATGGATAAGGCACTTATTATGTAAATGTGATCTTTTAAAACCTGCTGGCAGGCATGTTTTATATTGTTGGAATTGCCTCATTTTGTCAGCGTAGACTGGCCTGTTTGACATTTTTCCTTAACAAAAGAGTTAAGATGACTAGCTGTTGGAACTCCAGAACCGTTATTGTACTATAACATTAGAAAATTTGCAGGAAAACATAGATAATAAAAGGTTTTCTAAGTGCTGCCGCATTAAGACCTTACTGATGATAAAGGTTCAGGTAGAGAGCGAAACGAAACACCTCTGTGCTTCCAGACCTTCATTAAAATGCCCAGACCTGTGGCAATTAATGCCACCAGGGGCCGCTGGCACAATTTGAAGCCGATTAACCCGTGGATCAAACAAGCCAAAGGCGTTGGCTAAGGAAACTGCTCAAAACTAGAGCAACTTCCCAGCCTATGCACGGCTGCTAATGAGGGTCTACCTTGATAGTGTTATGAATTATGGATAATGCATGCTTGTGCAACCAGAAAATAAATGAAGATTACGGGGAGAGTTGATTTACTCGGCTGATTCAGTGTCTGATAATGGTATGTTTGTTAAGTGGTGTGCTTAGAGGATCAAATGATTTGTGTTTTGGTTTAATTCATTCCTTTTTCCATAATTTTCACTCCATAATTACATTCCCAATTGCCACAAGCATTACTTCTGTTCTCATAGAATTTGTTTTGGACCTTTTTTAATACAGCATCAACCACTGCACACATGCACAGGATGGGTAAAAGAAGGTGGGATGCTTTGGTTCCTTTGAGACATTGCTTTTGCTAGCTTATGGCAACTTGAAAACAAGTCAGCCAATGTCTTTCTTCTTACCACTCTTCCACAAAGATTTGTAGTGAACAACCAATTGTTGCCCTGGTAATGGGTTATCCCACCTAAACTGTGGATCTCTCAGTTCCTTCTGAGCTACCATGAACCTCTTGAATGCTTTCCTTGCCCAGTGTTTCATTCTAGGTGGTCAGTCATGTCATGCTAGGTTTCGAGTTGTACCACTCTTTTTTTTTTTCATTTCAAAGGTGCCTCTAAGATATGTTGAAAACTAGAGGCATTGTTTTCTAACTCTATAATTATCTTGTCTGTCGTATTCATAAGTCTTTATGATGCTGCACCTTTGAAGGCTACTGGTTGAACTGGATTTTACTCGGGGTAAGTGGCCTTGTGTTCGATACATTGTAAGGACTATTTTCATAACGGATACTAAGTTGTGGGGACTAAAGCCTGTTTCTCATGAGGAGAAGTGCTCTATTGGGGTTGGGGTTATGTTCAGGGGCTGAACAGTGGCGTAGTTGGTAGCACAGTTGCTCTGCAGCAAGAAGGTCCTGGGACCGATTCCCAGCCCGGGGTCTTTCTGCATGTAGTTCTCTCCGGGTTCTCCAGCTTCCTCCCACAGTCCAAAAACATGACTGTCAGGTTAATTGGTCTCTCTAAATTCTCCCTAGGTGTGAGTGTGTGTGCTTGTCTTGTCTTATCCGTCTCTGTATTGCCCTACGACAGACTGGCGTCCGCCTCTCGCCTGGGAGGTGAGCTGGAGATAGGCACCAGCACCCCTCCTGACCCCACTAGGGACAAGGAAAATGATTGGATGGGTTATGTTTAGGGTTATGTATGTACGAGCCTTGCTATTGCCTTTCTACGCTATTCAGTACTCTGTTTAGACTTTCTCCCATTGACTTGGTAGAATAAAACACAAGGAGAATTTCTGAACAAAACTAGAGGCAGATTTTCTGCTCTGTTTTAGAATTGTAGTCCGCTTGTAGTTTTAGCGATGGCAGTGGAGGAAGTGAATGAAGCCAAACTTCTAAATACTGGCTTACTTCTCAGAGGAGGATGGTTGTTTACAGCGCAAGCAGTTTCTGGTTAGCTTCTTAGTATCGAACTGCAGCATTAAATATGTCACGAATGAACGTTAACAATTGTCCCAAATGTTAGTGATTGTCCATGACTCTGTTGAGTCTTGAACTGAGAAACTTCAACAGAGTCCATGAATCCAGGACGCAACTGTTTCTCAATGGCCAAAGGTCCAGATACTTTGGACAAACCAAGCATAGAAGAAGGGGGTGGTTTCAACCAGGCTAAGTATGTTCTGGTATAATCAATACCAGTACAGGTTGGGCTGTAGAAATGAATGGAAGTCAATGTAAAGTCCCTACAAATGTGTGCTGGTTGTTTGTCTGTGTCTTTCAGTGTTGCCCTGTTACAGACTGGCAGCCTAACCAGGCCTCTCACCCAATAACCACATTAGGGTCCTTAGGGTGCATGAATGGAATCATTTTATTTAGAAAGCATTTTCTGCAAAGTGCATGGAACCTTTTTAGCTCTAACCATAGTGTTCACGCTCATGTCAACAGCACAACAAACTAAATGTCTGAAGTTATGACAATGACATGATCCTCTTTCCAAATACTGAGTACCGTAGTTCTGGAATACTCCCAGAATTAATGGGAGTATTTGTGATTTAGCTATTTTAAGTGAGTGTTATAATTTATTCCCCACCAGAAATAGTATTTCACATTTTCTTGTTCATTTATATGAGTTAACTTTTCAATTGTTTCTGAACTTTATAATGAAGATCCATATTTCTAATTAATTGGAAGTTTTAGCATATTAGGAACTGTATCTCAGGAATGTTTTATCAGGTTACCAATGACAGAATCAGATGTGTGCTAACCACACAAATAAATGTGTACTCTTCTGGGTCTGTCAGTTTATTTTATGTGGCTCCATTTTTTTGTAACGCAGAAGATATGCAATGTTGATTATGTAACTAGAGAATAAATAATTAAATGTAAAAAAAATTGGATTTAGGCTACTTGCTGTGTCAGTTTTAAAATGGAGCAACAATGACTCAATCTTGCACAGACATATAGAACTCACACTGTGGATGTGGGCAGCCATTCAAAATAAGTCATAGTAAAGTGGAGTAAAGCCAAACAAATGCTGAGTCATGCAATTTATAATGTAATTCAGAAATGCTCAAGCATTAGAGGACCACTTAGATTAAACTATGAAAAGCAATGGGAGTGTGTGAGTTCTCTACAACCTGGCAGACTGAACCAAAAACAATCAAGCCACTTTAACAGGAAAACCTTGAGGTGAATCTGCTTTATGTCTTCAGAATTGTATTAATTCTTCATGCCACAGATTCAACGGAGTGTCACAAAGATTTCTTAGAGATTTGGATCCACTTTATGATTAATTTGATGATATCTGAGGTGTAGCATCAGCCGATACGATCAGGAACAGAGAAAAGGCGCTGAATTGACTTAAAGCTTTTTTTTAAACACAGACATAAATGTAGTGAATTACAAATTTATTTGATAACTGCGGATCAGTAAATATTGGTCTATTCAAGTGTACTTAGAAATTGAGAGCAGCTTGGACTGATGGAGAGAAGTTTCCCAGGTCATGATACAAACACCACTAGCCAGCTACAACCATTGGTACAAGGAACGATGGATCCATAACTTTATGTTGACACAGCTGCCAATCGGAATCTTGTAATTGGACACAGAATTTCAGACTCAATGGACCAGGAAACATTTTTCCGTTTCGCCCATTCTGTGCTGATCTCTGACATCATCAATGCGTTGTCATCTGTTCCAGAGACGTGAACCACAAAGGGCTCTTTGGACCTTCCACAATGGCTCTTAATAACTTTGGCTAAAAACTATAAAGAACCAAGTAGCGTTTTTAAATATAGATATAATGACAAACGTTGGATTTTACCAGGGTTTTTTTCCTGCAATATTTGCACTGAAATTCTCCAGATAATGACGCTACAAACACCAGTGGTTTGTTTTTACATCTGTTTGTTGGAAATTATGTGGGACCTATGTGGGAGTTTGTTATTTTGTTTTTATTTTCATCAATTTTTATCCCATAGGAGAGAAAATTAATCTTCTTTTACCTAAAGTTATATGTTTGTCTGTACTTTAAATCCTCAAATAGAAAGAAAATGGTGGAGAACAAATTTCTAAGAGTAGATATTGATCTACAATTAATAGCTGACTGGACATTTTCTCTTGGGACCATTGTTTTCAAACCTGCAAGACTTTTACAAAATAATCCAATCATCCCAATGTACCAAATAATGACCATGTGACAGGCTTGTTCACTATATATATACATATACATATGTGTGTTGTTTTTTTTCATTTGCTGAGAGATGCAACACTCATTTAACAAATCCAAATTGTAACATTAAAAGTTTGTAAAGCAACAGATTGCACCTCCTCCTACTTCAAATGACGGCCACACTATTTTCAGGGTCTGCCACTGTGTGGATGCATTATCACACTTCCCACTTGGGTTTGTTCTAACAGTTAAGCAGATGCACACTGACACAATAAACTTGCTCAAAGCATTCAGTTCAATCCAGTTTTTAATGTAAAGCCAAATCAAAATAAACATCACCTCGAGGCGCTTTACGAGACAAACCGATCCAGTTTATTTACTGAAATGCATAAACAGTTTAAACCGATCACGATTCAAATTGGACACATTCCGTTTTAATCTTGGTGATAAAACGATGCACTGAAAATCAGTTTATTATGTCAACTGAAAAAAAGTCTGTTGTCGAAACAAATCCAGCAGATTGCAGCGAGTCACTGACTTTACAGCTATCCGTCATTCTGAGCATGCATGTAGCAACTGGCTGAGCGTCAACCGTCATCTGCTGCAACCAAATGGGACACTGAGAAAAGACAGAGCAGAAAGACGAAACCCCCCCCGAAAACCAGAATCCAGATGCACATTGTCTGAAAAATCACAAACAAACCATCATCCTCCTGCTACTTCCTGTCATCTTCTTTGTGGTTTTTGCCAGTAGTAACTAGGCCTGTCGCAATAAACAGTAAATCAATTAACTGCATGATCAATTAAAATCAGCGCAACAATTTTGATTGATTCATTGTTTCTCTTTTTTTCTCTCTTTCTACCAAACACTGGTCTTCAGCCTCGCTGTCTCAACCAGCCATTTTTTTAAAGGACAATGTTGTCCTTTTGCAACCTTATTTGTTGTTGTTTATTTGTTTCTGTAAGTTTTGTATGTTCATTAAAATTTAAAATGACCCTCTGACCCAAGCGCTGGCTTCTGTTATCCACTTGTGTTATTCTCACAGCAAAACATTTGTATCTTATCAGTCACTCTGCCACAGCTTCTGTTTTCTACCAACTTATAAGAGAGCTTAATTTAACACAATTAATCATTTATAAGCTGTTCTTTTACTGCAGAGACACTTTGTGGTTCTAACTGCTAAGACTTTTTTTTTTTTTTACCAATAAGCACATCTTGCTTGTTGGAGGCTTCAAATAGAGAATATTTCAGATCTTTCTTGGTCTCTTTCTGATTTTTGCTGTTTTTTTTGTTTTCCCAAGGATGCATCTTGAGTCAGAGGCTTCGTCTTGCGCTTTTCATCATTCGCCAGGGAGCATTATTCCCTTTCAGCTTCTCTCCACAAACACCAGCATTCACCTGTGCACACATGAGCGCAGAAGCACCTGCGTGTGGCGAGGCTCCGCGTGGAGCAGCAAATATGTCTGTTCCCAAGACAACGGGAGATAATAGAGGCATTATAACCGGGCAAACAGATTACACAGTTCGGCGCCGAGGCAGGAACAACACATCCCATCAATGACATCAAAGGAATACTCCAAAGAGGTGGCACAGTTTACACCACTTTGGGACTTGTAGTTTTCTCCCTAATCTACTTCTCCGGTGACCGGAGGTGTATAATGCGTCCGAACTCACCAGCTTTTACAGGGTAACGACCGAAAAGCTTTTCATGAACGTTTTTCTCTCAGTGAATTAGATCAGTGGTAGATAGCACACAGGTGGACATTGTTCGATGCCATAAATGTCACCTGGAATGACATTCAAAAGGTCATGTGAGTGTCCATGAACCTCCTAGGCAATGATCTCGTGTTTATTGTATTGGCGCTGTAAGGAACATTCACGTTTTTTTCTTTTTTTTGCCCTCTTATGACTTCCTGCCTTGGTCTCATCGGACAGAGGTAACAACTTCTGATTTTAAAATGCTGCCAGAAGTAAACAGCTTCAAAAATCTCGACCAGACTGCGGCATGTAAGACGCAGCCTCATGGCCGTTCTCATAGCGGCTTGTTGAGTAATCAATCTGGGAAAGCTCAAAACGACCAAAAATCAGTTGGTATAATGTCCGGGAGTGGGAGAGGGAATGCTTAAAGATGAGCTGCTGATTAGACCCGGAGTAATCTGTCTGCGCAGAGCGGCGCTGCAAATAAAATAAAAGCTTTCATCTTGTCACAGCTGCGGCTGTAATTCATTACATTCTAATTACTCGTCAAGACGAAATTAATGCAATAAGAAAAAATATAGATTAACTTGCTCTTTTAGATTATGATGGAAAGCTAGACATGGTTATACAAATATGTACCTAAATGTGAGTATAATCTGCCTTATTTGACGCTAAAAGCCTTTTTTTTACGACACCCTTTGCATATTGATGTTATCTCTGTAGCTACCCTCTGCTAATGCCTGAATTAGAGGAAAATCTAAGAAGAAGCAGACGTAGAATTCAGCATTATTTCACTTCTTTTTGCTGTCATAACTGAAGCTGGAGACACATTTGACATTTAAGGTTGTTAGAGATTGGAAAGACCAAGGCCAGAATTCACAAAGATTCTCAGAGTCCTCTCTTAGCATTCCAGTCTTAGCCTAAAAATTCCTGCCAAGCAGACCTAGCTTCAGAGGGATTCATTCAGGTGCTGAGAAATGAGGGAAATTCCCATTTCAGTGAGGAACCACTCCTAGCAACCACGCCGTTGCTAGGTGTGGTTGAGCTCGTTGCTAGGTGTGATGCAATCTTCTACATACTGTGACTTCATGTAGTCACTGCTCAATGTGCTAGTGGCAGAGAAACAACTTACCGGTGGCTTTGCTGAGGAGCCTTAGCATTCTGCTATCAGGAAGAAGCCGCACCATAGCAGAGATAAGGTGAGGGAAGCGGAGAGCGGGGTGAGCAACGCCACACGGAGGTTGTTTGACAGCACTAAGACCCACCTCCTGCCTCTGATTGGTTGTTTCTGGTTAGCACTGGAAGATGGCAGTGGAGCTCAATTTCTTTTTCACAGATTATCTGTCTCATATTAAACTGTCAACATTGCGACAGTTTCAACAAATATGTAGTTAATTTTTTTTTAATAAAATGTACTTACTGCAGATTTAAGGAGTTGACCTTTATAGTCTTTAGCATCTTTTATGATCAGTTAGCATAGCTAACACTAACCTGGATATTTTCAACAGGATGCCAGCGTTTCCAACTCTATTTCATTAAATACAAACTTAAAAACTCAAAACGATGTGGCAACTTTGTTGCAATTGTTCAGCTTTTCTGTTATCTCCTAAAGGTCTGCTCTCTCTTGCTTTGCAGCAGCCTGAATGAGCTCCATGGATATCTGTACATGTTGTAGAAAGTAAAGTTACGTTAAATACCTTCTCAGACTGAAAGTAGCTAACAGAGCGACTGACTAGCAGCATCCGTCCTGACTAGAGTTGTTTTCAGCGTGACCTGCTAGCTCTCTGCTGCAGTGTGTTTGCTGATTCTCAGTGTCCAGCTGAAAGCCCGTCAGGACGAATCATACTGAACATCCTACGCTCACCTGTCGATTTCTCTGTGCAGCTCTGCCAACATAAAGCTCCATCATATTTATTTGTCTTGCACCAGCGCAGGTCAATACCCTCGCTGTGTAGAGCAGCAGCTCACATTGTTTGAGTAAGACACTCTCCCTGTGCAGCACATTATTTATTCGACATTCTTTAAAAGAATGTATCTTGAATTGATGGTTTGACAAAGAAAACCAAAATCTACCCTTAATGTGAAAGAATGTCTTCTAATGTAAAGAAACAAAACGGCACACCAAATATGAGTTGTGTTTTCAACGATGATGTGAAAGATTGAAATTATGTGCTGGCAAGGAGGTCAATGTGTGATAAATACCCTACTCAGTCCGAGAGCATACTTGAAATTTGACGAATTTTAGACAGAGGCATGACGTACAGAATCACTTCACAACTCCTGAGTCTTCATCATAGCTTGATTCTTCAGAGACATTATTCCCGTTTCCCAATCTGCAATACTATTGTTCTCAAGGTATTTTTCTTGATTTGACCTTTTTTTTCTGTTTATGTTGGGAAAATCTGCTGTTGTTGTGTATGACTAATGTTCCAGACAGTCATTACAAGACAGAGGAACATTTCCTCTGAGCTTCTATTTGGACTAAAATACATTGAAATGATAATCTCATATCCTGTCCACAGAGATGATTTAGCAAACGTGGCGCCGTTCAGTGTTTATTGCTTCGCTCTCTGGTGGGCTGCAGCGCCACCCATGGGCCCGGCAGACCTAGTACATCAATTTCTGTAGTTCTGCAACCTGCCCTGTGCAGATTTTCTCTTTTTTTTGGTAGTTTACAAAAACATACTGTTCTCGTCTTTATGTGGGTTGTTTCCAGATTTCCAGGTTAAAAGTGTTTAAAAGTGAAAGTTTAGTGGGACCTTTAAATAGAGCTGGGAAATATGGACTTTAAATTTTAACACAGAGTGGTACTATTGTGATAACAATAAAAGTGACGGAAATAACTATTTAGTACTTGTATTTTATGTAATTCCATGGCTGTCAGTGAATAACACAAACACAAATACTGCGCTTGAAAAAAATGGTACACATGGTAGGACAGAAGAAAAGAAGTGTGACTTGAGTCACTGAAATGCACACAGTAACTGCATTTAATCATATTTTAAAATTTATTAATGACCTGAATGAAAAAAACAAACAGAGAAGAACATAGTGAAACTAACAATGCGGACAGTTTGGGGCTGTTTTAAATATCGTTAATTGGAATTTATTTGCAACCATAAATCTAAATTCTTATAAGAACATTATCACAATAGATAATAAGCATTACGATAAATGCCTACCCCCTCCTCTACATAGAATTTTTAACATCTAAAAAATTTCTAACTTTCAAAGTAAAGTTGAAATTATGCAATCTAGTGTAGATATTGTCTGGAGAAAAACATCTAAATACATGAGGTCTGAGTTAGTTGTAAAAATCTGAAGCACAATTTGAGTTAGCTGGAGTCGCAGAGTTTTCATTATTTACAGGACTTTCCCTTTCCTCAGCCATGTTGTCTTTATTGATTCTACTTGCTTAGTTTCATGTAATAAAGTAAACACACCAATAGTTTCACAGTAACAACAAAACTGTATGATTTCCGGAAGACAGCCTGGAAAGCGTTGCTCCTTTAATCAGGTTTGGTGCAAACAGCACCAGGCCTGATTACCTTGGGCTTCGTATTGATGTGTTTTGTTATGTAGATAAGGTTTTTTCCATTTTCATTTGCGCTCTGAGTGGTAAACCAGCACCAGATCTGTGCAGCAGATTGGTCAGTGAATTAAGCGGCTTCTTTAGTTCCGAAGTTTGGCCTGAGATACGATCAGTAAGGATAATTGTTCCTTTCCGGCAAAAAAACAAAACAAAAAAAACCCTTTCCTGTTGTTGGTTTCCATTTGTCTGATGGTATCAGAGTTTTATCCCTGCTTCAGCCTGAATGTGTAGCATGAAATAATGAACTGCTAATGCAAACAGAGTCATTTAAAAAACTCAGGGCTTCATAAACATATTAACACCTTTACATTGTAGCATCTTTGGATTAATGCCCGATATTGATTTTCCAAAGCAAATTTGGTCTTTATAAACTTCTGATAAAATGACATTTAAACAGCTTCTGTGTCCTGCTGAAAACCTTAATTTTGATTGGTTAGCATGCCTGGCAACTCACCTGCTTTTTTACAGCAGCTTACCCTAAAAGGATGGAATTTGATGTGAAAAGAAGAAATATAAAATCAGAATGTGATGCAGTGTACGACCATGAAAGGAAATATGATGAAATGTGATTAAACATTTCTAAAAGAAACCAATAAATTAAACCTAATATGTGAAACCTGGTTTCATGTTGGGTTTAATTCATTGGATGAATGCAATGAACTTTTCCCATGTACAGTGCTTATAAAAAGTATAAACCCCCTTTGGTTATTTTTATCCTTTTTATTGGTTTTACAGTTCAATCATAATCAACCAACAGTTGCTTTCTTAACAAAAATATGTATTTGAGACACACTGCATGCAGGTGATCTCCTTTCAGTCATCGTGAGATGACAACCACCAACTGGCTGGACCTCCGTTGAGTCACTTTAAAACTGGTGAATACTTATGCAATGAAGTTTTATGTAAAATATTTTTGTCACTTTGTGGAAATCACTTTTCCTTTTGGCGTTAAAGGATTTTTTTGGTCATTTTTTTTCTTTGTCAAAACTGACAAATTTTGCTGATCATGATTGATATGGAACAGGGTAAGACACCCAAAGGGATGAATATTTTTACAGAGCCTCTTTTTACTTGTCTTAGACAAATTATGGTTCACATTTTAACAGCTGCAAGATGTCTCAGTAAAGCAGCAGCTTAGCTTGTCAGACACATCTACTTTTGAAATGTTTTAAGAAATAATTCAAGCAGCATATTCGACTTCATTAATCTGCAGCGCGCATGCAAACATGAATTAAGCGAAGCCGTTCCTGGTCCAGCTCTCTCTTCTGAAAGGGCATAACTAGCAGATACATGAGTGGGCAGAAGGCCCGATGGGAAAAACCAGAATCAATATTTGTGAGCACAAACCACAGATCTTATCCAGGACATTTAAATAAATATGTTTCCTAATATTGCCTCGCTGTTTTCCAAAGAAAATCCAACGTCTGTCACAGCGAGTGCTTTCATGGAGTGACGATCCGCCAACTGACAGGTGGCGTTTCTTGGCTTCGACTTCAGTTTTAACGTCGGCAGCGACAGCGCTCCGTAAAAGAGAAATGATCGATATGACTGCTTAAGAACCATAGCTCTTTGTCATACTGTAATCTCTCAAGTGACTTTGTACATAAGATGAGATACGCACAGAATCACTTGCGTTTTCAAAATTGAATCAAAACATAGTGTATGAGTTGCATTGTTAACCCCACAGGTTGGTTTTCCAAAGTATTGCAAGTGAGTCAGCAGCTTGGGGTCTAAATATAAAGTCTAATTAAGCTAAAAGCTTTACTGGCGTTCCCTCTATGACTCTTTCTCAATCCCTGCTCCAAAATCCTCTGCCTCACCGGAAACTTCTGACTAATGGGACACCCCTTCACTTTAATGTTGGGGCCCAAATAAGATTAATGAGCAGGCACATTTCTGTGGCGCCACCTCATTCAATACCTCACCTGGCAGGGCTCACAGACGCTTACTGAGATTTTCTATATGGTCCTGTTTGTAAACAAAAGCTGATTTGGGGTCGGAAAGTAAAGTAGAGGTGACTGCAGCTTCAAAACCACAAAAAAAAAAGATTCAAATTCCGTGAATTCTTAGCATTTTCTCACATTGTAACAACAAACTTCACTGTGTTTTACTTGGATTTTATATGACAGACCAGCAGAAAGTTGTGCATAATATGGTTTTCAAACTTTTTTACAAAGTTGGATAAAAATCTGCTCAGCCTCCTTCACTGTAATACCACTAAAATACATCTGGATGCAACCAGTTACCTTCACAAGTCACCAGTTCAGTTGTTAACGTGCAGCTGTGTGTAACTCAAACTTAAATCAGGGTGATTTCAACGGATTTGATGGAGGAGGAACAGGGTGATGGTGTGAAACTTTTCCTAAACTTTGAATTTGTCATTTTAAATTGTTTAATAAAGCATCCCCGAAATCAAAACATTGCAGAAAACTCAGCTGAGGTGGAAATGTCTGTTCACTGGACAACTGTTATAGTAGTTGGGCATTTTGTAAACCTGGAGACAAGAAAGCTTGAAAACAAGCTCCACAGCATTCATGTTGATAAAGATGCTCTGGTTACACAAGACCAGACTTACACTTTGTCGCCAACTTGCAAAATGTTATGAAAACCACAGTAACCCTGTATATCACCTTGAACATCCCATCTCCACTGTGAAACACGGTGGTGACTGCATAATGCTGTTGTAATGGAATCGCAATGGATTCATTTATGTCAAAGTCAATTTAATGGGGCAAAAATGGTCCAGTCAAAGTGCAAATAAATTGAGAATCCTTTGTAAGACTTGTGAATGGATGTCCACCAACTCTATGTACTGACTCTGTGATTTTAGAGTGCAGTTGGTGGCCCTATATGTGGTTTTATTTATTTGAGGTTTTAGGTCTTTATGTGTTTTAAAAAAAAAAGAAACAAGGGTTACAGGTTAGGATTAGGATTAGGGGCCGGTAACCATTTGGTTGAGAAATTCCATTCCTTTGCACTCTGACTGTCACATTTTTCCCAAATGGAAAGAAACAAAATTCCTGCAAACTGACAGTGGGTGTCAATCTCGTCTTGATTTTTGCTCAATGCCAGTTTTTCCGTCACCTGGGTTTGCCATTTCGCCCACTTCGCAATCAATTACCTGCCTCCCTATGGTTTTCTGGACCAGGGAATTTTTGACCTGTGGCATAAAGTCCATCTTTCTAATTTCTAGGCGTAGAAAGTTGAAAGTCATGTTTTGTTTTCCTTGTTGTGTGTTTTCTGTTTCTATTGGTCTGTCATGGAGAATCCTGAAAGCATCTGTGGTTCTCTGAAGGGTTATAAATACCTTTGAAAGGAAGGCAAGTTAAGTCTGTTAGCATTGCTAATTTTTCTCTTGTTTTTTGTTTTGTTTTTTCATTGTTGTTCTCAGGCTATGGGCATGCAGCGCCTGGGACCGATGCGGGGAAAGCCTTCTGCATGTTTTACGCTGTCCTCGGAATCCCTTTGACCCTCGTCATGTTCCAGAGCCTGGGCGAGAGGATGAACACATTCGTCAAGTACCTCCTGAAACGCATCAAGAAGTGCTGCGGAATGCGCATCACGGATGTGTCCATGGAGAACATGGTGACGGTGGGATTTTTCTCCTGCATCGGCACGCTGTGCATCGGCGCCGCCGCATTCTCCCACTACGAGGACTGGAGCTTCTTCCAGTCGTACTATTACTGTTTCATCACGCTAACGACAATAGGCTTCGGAGACTTCGTGGCCCTTCAAAAGAACCGGGCCCTCCAGAAGAAGCCCCTGTACGTGGCCTTTAGCTTCATGTACATCCTGGTGGGCCTGACGGTCATCGGAGCATTCCTCAACCTGGTGGTTCTCCGCTTCCTGACTATGAACAGCGAGGACGAGCGGCGGGACGCCGAGGAACGTGCCTCACTCGCCGGCAACCGCAACAGCATGATCATCCACATCCAGGACGAGTCGCTGCAGAGGAGCCGGCGGCGACGGGAGCCGTACAGGACGGAGGTGACGGACCTGCAGTCGGTGTGCCCGTGCATGCACTACCGTTCGCACGACTACGGCAGCTCTGGCAGCGGGATCGGAGGCCTGGGTTGTGCCTTTTCGCATCAGAACTCCTTCGGCTCGCAGCTGAACCCCAGTCAGTACTTTCGGTCGGTCTCCTACAGGATCGAGGAGATCTCGCCCAGCACCTTGAAGAACAGCCTCCTCCCGTCGCCCGTCAGTTCAGTTTCTCCCGGCCATCACAGCTTCACGGACAATCACCAGCTCATGAGGAGGAGGAAGTCTATCTGAGACTCGGCGCTCACCGGAGCAGTGAGTGATCACGTTTTATACACAAGGTCAAACATTTTCAATGCTGCTCTTCACCAAGATTTTTATTTTAGCACCTTTTACCTCCCCCCGCCCCTCCCTACCACGAGTTTGGTGGTACGTACTTGCTGCGAACGGACAAGAGAGACTGGGCGGAACAGCAAGACTGGACCCGAACAGGATGCAAAGCATGAAGCATGGATGTCTATTTTTTCAAGAATTGCTTAATTTAAAGAGACGCGATACAAACTACAAGACCTTACTTATTACAGATTTACACAATAAAATGAATACATGAACTTTGGTTACGTACTCAATGAATGCACACTGGGAGAAATGCTATTTTTCAAAGGGAGTTTGCTTGTTTCACTTTAACTTGAAGAGATATTTGTTATGTATTATCCCATTGCCTCGCTGCAGACAGAGAATTCAAGAATGATCTAAAGCATCAGGTATTATTTTCTATAAGCAATCATTTACTCCAATGGTTTCACCTCACGTTAAGCCAAAATATTGTTGCCAATATTAGCATGTGACTTGGATGTCATTTACTTAGTAGTGTGCCATGGGTTTGTGACCTTCTTTAGTCTTTTTTTCCCCCATGGTTTCTGTGTAAGTGTCTTTTGTGTGTGAATCAAAGGATCATACTGCTGGTATTGATACTTCCTGCTGATCTACAAACACTGGGTTGAAACTCAATAGCTTTAACTTCACCTGTAGCCTTTTCACGTACATAGTGACCTAAAGGGAACCACAACAACCACAACACGATGACAGTTTTCTAGTTTCTTCCCATCAGAACATTTGATTTCATTTATTTTTTTATTATTTCACAGACGTTCGTAACATCTTAATGAATATTTAGTACCATATTGGCTATTGGCTCACAGCTTGAAAGCCTTGGTTTCAGATCTTGGCAGGTGCCAGAGGTCCTCACCTTGAATGCATAGGTTGGCATGATGTACTCCCACTTTCAGTCAAAGTCCAAAAACATGCATGTTGGTTTAGTTTAGCTCAAATTAATACCCAAGTGTGAGTTAGAGGCTGTTTATTGGCTGTTTGTTATGGGTTCCCATAAAACTAGAAAAACTCCTGAATTAAAGACAACCCAATTTGGATTTTCTTCCCCAAAACAACTTTCTCATGGATCAAATATAAAGCACCACAACGACAAATTATGGATTTGATCCATCAAACTGGGTTAGGTTGTCAACTCCCTAAAACGGGTTACTCACTAATGTCTAGGCTAGCAGTGAGCTGATTGAAAACAATGTGTTTGAGTAAAAATGTTGAACTTACAACAAGCTTGAGGTCAATTGTAACTAGTGTTACAAGCATTTGTGTTTGTAACACTAGTTTATGCCACTATGCCTAACATTTTGTCATTTCTGTAGTTTATACATGTACTTCACACAGTGTTTATTTCTGTTGCTTTTGGTTGGATATTTTGTTATACTCGTGAAAATGGGGAGAACAAAGTTTTTAAAGTGGATCCAGATTTTCACATTTGTTCTGAATGAAGAAGCATAAAATATTACCTGCCACAAACTCTCTTCAAAAATCTCATTGGCAGACAGCAGCAGTTCATACATTAAAACTTGTGTATGAAATGGTCCAAATTGGAAAGGTTTATAAAGGAGCAAATCAACCAGCTCAACATCTTGGCAGTGTTTAATGAGACTTTTATTGACAATCAGTTCAATTTGGGTTACAAAGTTAATACTCAGTATGTAATATTTTATAGAATATTGCCTTCCTATTTTGGTTTTACGGCCATTTCTTTGGTCAAGGTGTGAATCTTGACCTTAGCTACCACTAGCTTGTGCTAGCAACGTAGCTAGTTAAAGCTAAAAAAATCTTAAGTGAACAAATTTGCTTTCCAGTTTGAACTATTGCCTTTCTATTTTGGCTTTTCAACCAGTTCTTTGGTCAAGGTGTTAATCTTGAACCTAACTAGCACCAGCTCCTGCTAGCTACTTAGCTAGCTAAGGCTAATGAAATCTTAAGTGTGAAGTATTGCCTTTCTATTTAGGCTTTACAGCCAATTCTTTGGTCAAGGTGTGAATTTTGAACCTAGCTTGCACTAGTTAATGCTAGCTACTTCGCTAGTGAAGGCTAATGAAGTCTGAAGGGAGGAAACTTGTTCTCTAGTGTGAACTAAAGCCATGAACACGACACACTGACAGGAATAACATTATGAAGCAGCTCTGTCATGTCTTATTTCAACCTGATGAATATCAGACCAGTCAGAATGTTATTTTATGTTCATACTGGCAGTCTGTGAAGAATGGTTTAATATTTAATCAGAGGTTTTGTTATAACTACTTAGATTGCCAAACAGAATCAATTCAGCATTTTAGTGAAAGTAATAACCCAGCAGTTTTTTGTTTTTAAAGATTAAGTGGGTATGAAGAATAAATAAATGCCTTAGGATGGTTGACGTGTCACAATAGACTCTGAGCTTTTTTTTTTTTTCCTGATGTATGTTTCAGCCTCGACTAAATCTTACCTTCAATATAAATTAATTTACTGTGTTTCCATCCAGCTGTAAAGCAAATCAACTTGAAACCTTTCCATCTGCTCTCAAGCTAATGATCTCCATTTAGGAAAAAATAAAATAAGAAAACAACCCAAGCAACAGCGAGAGCCACTTTGCAGAAACACACTTTTTCAAAAAGAGCCAACGGTGCCAACCTTTCTGATGCACAGTTTTAGAGCGCCCACAAAAAAAAACTGAAAACAGAACTGAACTGCAAAAAATTTTCTAGAGCTACATTTCTGGCTAAAAATATTCTCTAGTGATAAACGTCATAAAAATGAAAGGATTTTAATTATGCATTTAATTATTATTTTTTCTCTCCCAGGGTGTCAGCACTACAGCACAAGTAACTGCAAATATTTTAAAGGGCCAGTATTATGTAAAATCGACTTTGTTGAGCCTCACCTCATGTTATAATGTTGTTGCCTCATCAAAACGAACCTGGAGTGTTGCTTTGATTCTTTCATGCATGTTTTAGAAATCTCCCATTGCAACCTTCCACCTGTGCAAAATGCCTGGGTGGACATAGCTCCGCCTTTGAGGCGCAGCTCCTCTTCAGAACTGCAATTTCCAAGTTTCAGAGCTTCTGAAACTTGAGTCTCCCTTGTGACTCTCCTTCAGACTAGCCAGCTGCAATTAGCAAACACCTGGTGAATCTGGGCATCTGCTGAGCTCATTATAGAAGCTACTGCTCAGAGCACCGCTGGTAAAAATGTTGAGTAAAGTCTTAATAGAGGAGAAATGAGCAGTTTTTAAAGAGACAGAGGCAACATTTCAAGGCGTTAAAGTAACATTTCTTTTAAGGCATATTTGATATATACAACGTTTTTATATCAACTGAAGGTAACATAGTTACTTGATTGTGCTATACAATGGCTGGAAAACTCATTTTCTGCCCCTGTAAAGACATTCTTGGACTGATGTGGTGTGTTGTTTAATCTGTCCAATTTGGGGGGAAAACGGAGTTGTTAAAACAATACCATAAGAACCCAAAATTAATCTGACATTCACACGTAAGCTGAATGTGTAATCCCCTTGCCAGACCTGTAGGTCCCAGATGTTGTTTCAAAAAGTGATTTATAAACTGTTACTACAAATTTGAAATGCAATTTTTTTTTCAGTATTTATCAACTGAAAAAAAAAAATTCTCAAAAGAGAACCCAGAAATTTACAGTAAATGTTTGTACAGTGGTTTGATTTTTAATCAACGTGACGCCAACACCTTTACAACCCCAAAACCCGACTGCGATTCAACAATTTTTAGGCCTGCATGGCAAAATGTTCAAACACTTGAGGGCCACAAAAATTGCACATGTCTATTTCTAATCATTTTTAAAATAATTTTTTTGTGCCTTTTTTTAATTTTATTTTCTCAACAAACTAAAAAAAAAAGACAACTTTATTAAAATGAACAAGATAGTCGGATGTTTGTAGAAAACGAATCAGTGAATCTTTGTAGAAAGAAAACATAAACCTCTTGCAGGATGGCATTAAGTGGATTTTTCTCTCTCTAGTTTCTAATTAACTCGTACAGTACAGACCAAAAGTTTGGACACACCTGTTCATTCATGAGAATGAAAAGGTGTGACCAAACTTTTGGTCTGTACTGCATATCCAAGTCTTCTCGACCCTTCACAATAAGAACCACGTTCCCAGGGAGTCGAGTCCGAGTCCAGCTGCTCGGATCTAACGGTGCAGAAAGCAGAGCTGTCGGTGCTGACGGGGGAGCGGGCCGATCCAAACAGACAACTCCTCAGGTCTAAACGCACTTTGGAGCCATTAAGGAAACGTGATGAAAACATCGGCACTGAAAAACGTTCAAGTATTGAGAGTGAGTTGATGCGAAGTGTCGGCCGAAGGCAGCAGATAAGGCTTACTAGCAGCAGGGTGATCCTTTTTCTGTTTTATGTGTAAAATATCAGAAGATGGAAGGGGACACAGATTGTTTACAGGCTGGAAAGAGTTGAAAGTGCATGAACATGTTGTGTGGAATGGTTTAATAATTTTCCTTATGATGAGGAGTCTTTAGCAGACAAATGGTTTGCATTTCTTTTGCCAAAGTCCTCAGGATGAGTCCCTTCCTTCCTAGTTCCCATTCAAGCGAATCGAGCAGGATTGTTCTCAGGTTTGATTGAAATTCTTTTGTTTTTGGCACAAACACAGTCCCGTAAGTACAAAGCACATCAGCCAAACTAAACTACATGATGTGTCTGTATAAATATGAGACGGGGAAATTTCTCCTTTTGTTTGCTGAGGCCTGTGCAGCGAGTGATGCAGAGAATCGGCTCCGGGAATCTGTTTGAATTGCAGCCTTTCAATTCTCTCTTCAATTCAAGAGAGAATTGAAGTAGAAAGGAAAAGGAAACATACTGTTGAGGGAGATCAACAGTGCATATCAAAAGCATTCATATCTTTTTAGCTATTTTGCATTTTGTCAAATTACTTCAAACTTATTGGAATTTAATTTTCCCCCCCAAAAAACAAAACCTGATGGTGGCAAACAAATGTTTATTTCGTTACTCCTAAAAAAATCAGTAAGCAGCACAACTGTCAATATCATTGGCAACTTTATGGAGAGTAGCAGGAAAAAAAATTGCTACTTATAGTTTGTCGCAATAGAGGACACAGGAAACGTGGAAGGAAATGTAACGTAAGATGAGACTAATGGTGACGCGTAGTGGCAGCAGAATCAGCTCTTCAGTAGAGTGGATGTATGGAGCTAAATGCATGGTAAAAAACGGGTTGGAAGCTGGTTAAGACATAAGAATGACAATTCCCAATTGACAATTATGCGCTACTTATGTTGGGCTACTGAAATACACAGAGGTTTGTTGTAATATGACAAAACATAAAAAGTTTAATAGCGTACGGCTGCTTTGGGGAGCACTATGCCTCTTTAAAACCAATTTAAAATTTGTTGGCATTTTTGGAAAACCTTCCAGACCTTCGAGTTAGAGTGTTATAGCCACAGGGTTTTTAACAGGAGTCCAGTTCATTTCTCGGTGAGTTGGCCATATCAAACGAGTTGAGCAGGACTCTGTTTGGGCGATTGGTCACATGCCTTGAATCCCAGTCAGTTGTGAGAAATGTAACCAGAGGTTCAGGCCTGACAGGCATCGTTTGCATTACTACAACTACAGTTACTTATATTCAATTTTTTTTCCAACAATGGACAGTATCTGGGTTTTTCATACAAGCATACGTGCCTTGACGAAACAACAGCGGCGTGTTTTTATTCAAGTCAACACGTTTCAACTTGGCGGCTTAGAAAACCGGCTTTTATCTCCAGATCTGAGCTCTGATAGAGACATGAATATTAACGTTCAGTTCTCCACTGACCCTCCTCAGCATTGTGTCCTTATCTGCTAATAAATCCAGCTAGACATTATTGCTTTTCACAGTGTTTAGGAAATAATTGTTTTTATCAATTTAGGAGATGTTTTCACTTTATAACAACTTGGGTTTTATTTTCTGAGGTCTGTTTACTATTTTTACTTGACGCTAACAACACTGGATTGTTGTTAGCTGGCTTTAAAAAATAAGCAGTCAAGACATATAATCAGCTGGGATGAAGAATGAAGCTTTAATTATTACAACTCCAAACTAAACAAAGCTTATGCATAAGTGATTTTCTGGATCATGGAAGTAAATAAAAAAAATAATAAAATAAAAAGGCTCAGCTCTCATAAGTTATTTATTTAAATTAGTTTTTTTTATTATGAAACATAAAATTGGCATCACATTCAATTCTATATTTTCATGTTAATAATGAGCAAATGTAAAAAAAAAAAATAAAAAAAAAATTAATAAACAAATAAATCAGCACTCGCCCTGATGGATGAGATGTTGAGATTTGCAAATCAGATTGGAGCAGATGAACTCAGATGCAGTGGGTTAGACTGAAATTGTGCAATTTCAAATAAATGTACGGAATATATTTTTAAAAACAAAACAAGAATCAAGAAAAACATTACTGACTGCAGCAAGTGACTTGATTTTTGAAGGTAGTTATTTATTTTTATTTTTTTTATCCTTAGATTTTTATTTTCTTTTTCCACATTTTTAATCATCCGTCATCCACAACCGCCTGACGTCCCACTGCCTCGGGTGCAATATATGCCACCAGTTGCCTTTATTTGACATTTTGCTAGGCAGAAATTGGAGCGGCGCGTGAAGGAGAAGATGTGCAGAAAACAAACCAAACCTGAAAAAGCTCCACAGAGCTGATACGGTGCAGAGCCCCGTCAAACGGAGACACATGAACCACTCCACAGGCATGGAGAGTATACGCTCTCCATCTGGAAGAATGGAGAAATGTGTTCTCCTGGAAAACAGTGGTGTCCTTCTGTTTTCCACAGCCCCGGCTCGCAAATCCTTCCAACTTGTTTTTGAGATCCCATGTGGGCAGTGTCTCCTAAAAACTAGTCAAGGTTAAGAAGTCGTGGTTAATACAGAAGAGCCTGAGTTTCTGATGAATTCACTCTTGGCTCCTCCGTTTTACCATCCGAAGCGAAGAAGTTGGCTCTCAGTAGCTGCATTTCCACCCCGAATGAGATCAGAACGAAGTTGATATGCAGCTGTCGTCGGAAAAACACAATTTTGGAATTGCGATATTTTATATGGATATTTTCGATAATTAAGAAACTAAACTAAAATCACACACGAATATGTTTGTATCACGTGATCAGCCATTAAAAAAACATGCCACTCTTCATCCTCCATCTACTTCCTGTATTGTCGTCTTCTTCAGGGTTTGTGCCAGTGACATCGTCTGGTTGTTGATTATGTGACTCGTGTGATGCAATAGAAGTGTTTCCATTGCAGTTTTGCAAAATAAACCAATTTCGGTATTGGCTGCGAAACCACCTCATCCTAGCACAAACCCTTTTTTTTTTCCATTAAAAATTTTAGTTTTTTCAAAATTGCCGTGTTTCCATTAAGCAAATTTATTCCAGTTTCTGCAACTGGGGCATTAAGTTTGATATTTTGCATTAACTACTCCGCATGCGACATGAATACTTTTTTAGGCACAGTGAGATATTATGTACTTTTGCACGATTATCCACAAAACACCTCAAAAGATTGTCAAAAGACGAAAAATATTCTGGATGGAAATAAAGTCGTCATCCACCAGCACGCTGTCTGCAGAAGGCCGTGGTTCCCTCTCCTTTGCCGTTTTGTCTCCGATATGCGTACGGCGCGGCCTATTCTGAGGAACAGGCGACAACAGGTGGTCTGCAAAGGTTAGGTCCGATTCCATAGTTCCTAGACCATGTGACTGTCCAGCTTCGGATATTCTAATTCTCATTACTCTAAAAACAAAAATGCATCAAAATCCATGTTACTCATTTTTGACCAATGGTTGTAACACCCACGTTTAAAATATTTCACTCAGTGTTTATTTTTGGAAAATGTCCCATATTTTCTGTTTGTCTACTTCAAAAAATAAAAAAAATTAGGGATTTTGGGACCTAAGGGTAAAAATTGTAAAGTCAATGAAATGATGTCTTGAGAGCTAAAGTTATATTTAAACTAATTAAGGTTTGTGAGGGAATAAAACAATGATATAAAGCTTCATGTCCATCTCATCACTGAGCACAAAACAACAAGAAAATTCTTTAATATCATATGTTTTTGATTTTCAATATGAATATTGCCCGGTGCAAGGATTAGAAAAAATATGAAACTGTCTTCACTTTTCACTTCATGGATTCATTTATGAGTCTCATGAAACGTAAAGTGAGTCTTTTAAAAGGAATTTGGAGAAACTACTGGCCTTTCAAAACCTTTTCTACCATCAGTTTTTCTGCCTTTAATGTGTTTACAGGTGTTTTTTTTACAGTACTACTAAGATGATTTACCAGGTCCATTATAACCACTAAAGATGTCAACTGAACGTATCGAATTGTCATAATCTGAAATTATAATTTCAACCACACCGATGGGAGTGAAGTGGGCATTTACATTTATGATGTCATTTGCTTTTAATTTACTTCAGTGAAATTACTCCAAGTTGAATTCTAGGGGAATATATCAGCCATAATAACAAAGGAATAACAAAGGAAATAAATGGCCTCTTTATGATGTAGATCGCTTTTCACGTCCCTCCTACATGGCCGCGCATTACTCAGATCGGTCAGCCATCATGCCACATGTCACCGATGGTCCTCCACTGAATGGAGGAACACAGATGGGGGAAAAGAGGAACGACCACGCGCGCCCGGTCATTCCCAACCAACTGCCTCGTGTCCTTTGCCACGTGGCGTCAAGCGGCGAATGACGAATAGATTCCCGCCGGTTTTACTGGCTTTTTTTTTCTTTTCTTTTTTTCTGTTGGGTCGGCAGCGCTTCACTTCGTCATTTGCCGTCTCTGGTGATGTCAGGCCATCACTCTGTCAGCAGCGATATGTTGTCTTATGACAGGGACAAAGAGACACAGATTGAACCTGTAGATACAAGACAACAGGAAGGCGGCGCTCCGTCGATGCTGTTTGTGTCTCTTGTACGTCATCGCTGGTCATTATTCCGTCCAGGATGGTGCATATCATCCCCTTTTTTTCCAGGCCATGCTTAACTTTTTTAATTCTCTGTCACAATCTTGAAACTGATGTCTGTACAGATACACTCCAATATCGGTTGCCTCTTCTTCTCAAGACAAACATGGAGATAATTGAGATTCCTTCGAAGTGAAATGAATATTTTACAATTTTTTTATTTTTTCTTCCTTCCGTTTGCTTTTCTGTTCCTTCTCTTTCTCGTCGAGTGTGTGTGTGTTAGTGTGTGTGGGTGACTCACTGGGTTGACTGGCCCAGGTGATGCTATAACACACTTGAATAAAATAATGAGCCTCCTTCTGAAGCCCTCTGTCTTGTTGTTGTTGTAAATGACTCACATCGGATCATTGTCAAGAACGCTCGCTTTTTAAAAATTAAAGTCAAGTTTATTTGTGTGGCACATTCCAGCAACAAAGGGCTTTAAACGCCATAAAACCAATCACAAAACAAGCAATAAACATTACATTTTGTCGAGTGCCGTCATCTCTCATCAATCAGTTTTCCAGTTATTGTCAAACAAACAGGTGATTTAAAGATTTATTATAAGGATTTGGTAGTAAACTATCACAGCATTATTGAAACATCAGTTTTGTCTACCGCTCTGTGGACTGAATGACATTTATTCAAAGTCACCAATGAAATCTGAACTACTTTACTGTATTCCTCAGTTTTTCTAAGTACTTTTGAGGCTAAAAGGCTGAACTGCACCAGCTGCTGCTGATGAATACAAAGAGACACTCAGAGCTACGTTGTGCAGCGGCTGCCTTAAAAATTAATACAAGTCTAGACATAAAAACCCCCAGCAGTTCACCAGACATTACTGCCTGCATACAATCGCAAACTATTGTCTCGTGCTAACATCAGCTGTTATTAACTGTAGAAACAGCTTGACTTGCTCATCAAGATTATCCCATGAGAAGTAGCTTGTTCTCTTTCATCTCCAAACTTGAAGTACATGCGTACGACCCAACCGTCTGTAGCACCTTCGCTGCTGCTGAAGCTCAGTGTTTGAGGAAATGAAGATTCCCTCACAACGGGGTCAAAATCTGGACATTCTAACCAAATAAGATCTGTATGCTTTTTTTTTTTTTTTCCTTTATCCACTTATTGACCCCATAGTTACTTTCAAACCACAGTTTAGTAAAAATATGTGACTTAACAAAGTAAAAAGTTAGATGTGAATATTAATTGTCACATCACGCTATAGGCTACTGTTAGCATTTCCAGTTGGATGTTACCATATGTTTAGCTGATCTGTGCTTTTTACCCCAGTGGGATAAAAAACTTATTATTCTACCATCCATTTAAAAATGTTCCAGCTGCTAGTGGGCATAGATGTAAGAAGAGAACATTGATTTCACATGTGACACACGTCTGGCATGTTAAACATAATTTTGGCACATTTTGTTTTGATGATGTCCGTGAGAACGCAAAATCTCACCAAGTATTTTTGGTTTGGTTTCTAGTGCAAATATCTTTGTAACCTTGAAATAAGATAAAACTTATTTTCAAAGTCAGCTTTTCGGTAAGACAGCGGGGCTTGTTTTAAGTCCTTGATATGGATGAAAACGTTCTTGTTCCACCGGCAGATTATTTCACTTATAACATGGACAAATGTCTTCTGGTGAATGAAGTTATCTGCTAATGGAACACAAACTTTTTTGTCAAAATTTCAAAAGGAGGAAAATTTTCTGCTTTTCAAAGCGTCCAAACGTCAACGTTTTTCGAGTTTTTGAAACTCAGACATTTTCATGTTTGTTTCTAGAACATTTCTGAGACGGAGCTCAGATTTTCTGAATTTTTCTGCAAAAATTTAACCTTCCCTTTTTAAAAAAATAAAAAAATAAATCCCTAATTAACTGATGTACTGGTGACAAAATTATTTTTTTTGTCCTGTTCATTTCATAAAAAAAAAAAAAAAAAAGAGTCAAGAGTTGTTGTAAGTTGTTGCTTTGCCCGCTGCTGAACCTCTCCTCCTCCCCTCTCCTCTCCTCTCCCAGTGGTCCGAGCCGTGCAGCTGGATGTTTCGGTGGCAGGATGAGCGCTCAGCATCCCGTTTTATCCCTTCCCACACAGCAGTAATTATACTGTCAGCCGTGAGCATCAGGCAACTCAGACGGCAGCACAATAAGAGCCGTGGCAGAGGGGCGTTGAGGCCTTCGCTTGCCTGTAATTTTGCATCTTAAATGATCGTGTAAGAAGAGCTAAGTTGCAGTGCGGAGGATTGTCTCCACTGAGGCAGAGATATGATGGAGCTCAACAGTAAGCAGGTGTTGTGCTGCTGTTTGCCACGGGACAATCAAGACAAAAAAAAAAAAAAGACGATTTTTAAACCGACCCAGTCTTTCTGGATGATGGGAAACATGTCAAGTAAAAGTCTCACTGCGTAAAAAAGCTCTATGCGCCATTTTCCCTCTTTACTGTAACGTGGGCTGATGGGAAAGTGGCGGAGCTGCCTGAGCGTGATGAAGATCTGTAGATATTCCTGCAGCCAGCACACATCACATCAGCGCCTTATCTCACCCATCTGCACATATTTAGGCTGACAAATGACTGCCTGGAGCAGAATTTGATCAAAGTTTAACACCATGTGATTGCAGGCGGTATTAAGGACATCCATCTGATATGCATATGCGGCACATTCGTCTTCAGTTTAGCTGGTATGAAGGTTGAGTGCGGTGGAGTGTTATTGTTGTCGTAGATGAGGGAAAAAGGAGTGAATTTCCACCAAGAAAAAACTCAGAGATTTTGAGCTCAATCTCCAGAAATCTTCTAGACAAAATGAGACTTTTCAAAGTCAGCAATTTTCTGTCTTTCGAAAGTAAGAAAATTGCTAGAAAAACCTCTGAAGTTTTGAGATTAATCACGAAAAATTTCTAGGAAAATCCCCTGTTGGTTTGCAATGAAAAATCAGACAGAATCCAGAAATTGTAGAGCTCTGATTTTTGTTTTTCTTAATGCAGTTCTTCAAACATTTCATTCCAGTTCACAGCATGAATTCAAACAGGAGGGAGAGTCTCTCTGATCTGAACCTCCTGGCTTATAAAGCACTGGCTCCTACCAGGACTGATGAAGGGGTGGAGACAACATTTACATTTCCAGATAGAAAAAACATTTGTACTAAACTATATTCCTATAAAAAATATTTACATTACTACTAACAATTTCAATACTAAACCAAAAACAAAATCCAAAAAACATCTCCCCTCCCTCTCAAACAATGGATGTTCCCAGTGAAGCTGATTGAAAACACCAGGTCCTTGTCAGCACTGCTCATGGACACGTTTCCATGGCAACACATGACCTGACCAGGTGACCTCAAAGAGACGAGAGAATGATTAAAACAAATTAAATAAAGCAAGTTACTTCCTCCAAACAAAATACATTTACCAGAAAAATTGGAATATAGGAAGTACGAAAAACAGCACCTGTTAGGGAGGGGGGTAAATCCCTCACCCCCCCCCATTACCTTTTGAATCTGTAAATTGACTCCAAAGATTTTAAAAAGTTTAAAATGTTTGACTCTAGAAACTGAAGATTTTTTCTTGAAAAAATACAAAAATACAAAGTCATAGAAGATACCACACAGTCAATAATTGAGAAAATCAGTCAAATGTTGGTCAGCGTTGAATTTATTATGGTTCAAATGCAACTCTAAACAGGATGGTTTGTAGTACAGTTTTAAGGGAGGTCAGTGTTTCAGCAGCTTTTCAACTTTCTGGATGTTTGTTCCAGATTTGTGGATGAAGGAATCAAGGCAGCACTCCAGGTATGTTTTACTCCAGGTACGTTTTACTCCAGGTACGTTTTACTCCAGGTATGTTTTACTCCAGGTACGTTTTACTCCAGGTACGTTTTATATGAAGGAATAATCTTATAATATGATGCCAATATTATTATAAGGTGTCACAATTTGAAAAAAATTTATGTCACATAATACTGCCCCTTTAAAGCTATGAACATCTCATAGAGTACTGAGTAGCAGCCAGTGGTGACGCTAGAGGAGCTACAGAGAAACACAGCTCAGGTGGAAGCAACTGTTAGTCCCGACCTCCACAAATTTGATTTATGGAAGAGGGAAAGACACTCAGTTGATGAAAATCTATGTTTGAAAATTCTCTCCAAGGAGTCTGAATCAGCTTGACATATTTTGTAAAGAACAAGCCATCTCCAGATGTGCAAAGCAGGTACAAACATCTATCAGCGGTCCTGAAAACAAGAATCGCATATAACTGAGCCTCTCGTTCATAATTACTTATTGCATTCTCGTTTGTAGCAGCTTGTGGTTGTAGAGTGACATAATGGTTGCTTGGTGTGAAAATTCTTGCAAGTCTTGTATGCTTGTTTTGTTGTAATAATGTGTTGCATGAAGCAGTTTTTATGTAAAAACTGACCCTAACACAGCAGCAGCCTGAAAAGCTCCACTTTTTAAGATCTGAGCCACATCCTGTGGCTTTTGGTGATCTGATCACAGCTCTGTGTAAAAACGTTTTCTTTCTGTAATCCCAGACTGACTTCATGATGCTCAGATCAGGGCTCTGTGGGGGTCAGACCATCTGCTGCCGGACTCCCTGTCTCACTGGAGAAAGAGAGACTAGTGGTACACTTCAAGCTCGTTGCCTAGCTGCTCAGGGAATTTATAACAATTGGCTGCCTCCCCGGGACAACACGGCTTGGCTAAGGACGTAAAAAAAAAAATTATAT
>CAEFZX010025699.1:0-30163 GCA_903066825.1 Alfaro cultratus
GAAAGCACATCTCTGTCTGTTCTCCTCGCGAGTAAAAGAAGAATCTAATTCTCTTGTCTTTCCTGTGTTTGTTAACTAGCATTCAATAGGTGTCAAACCTGACATGGAGACACATTGTTGATGTTACCATTATAAAATAACTTGCAATTAAGTATTGGCAAAGCTCAATGTAATTTTAATAGGTGGTGGAGCGTTGTTGTTAGCAGCTGCTGAAAGTAACTAAAACAGTTACTTTTAACTTTTAAGTAACTTACTTTCCAAATCAAGTAATCAGTAATCTAAGCAAGTTACTTTTTCAAGGAGTAATCAGTAATCCGATTAAAGTTACTTTTTCAAAGTAAAAGTGGCCCTGGGGCCCTAAGCGGCTGCTTAGTATGCTTGTGCTGGAGCCAACTCACCACAAAGTAGTGGTCAGTGGACAGCTCTGCACCTTTATTCCCCCGAGTGTCCAAGACATGTGGCTGAAGATCCAAGGAGATGACAACAAAGTTGATCATCGAACAGCGGCCTCTCCCCACCAGAGAGGCTGTGGTTATTTATTTTTTCTCTATGCACACATTGCTGGCAGGAAAAAGACGATTCTTTTACATGCCATGGATAGATGCGCTGCTGCGGGAAAACAATTCTGTTAACTAAATGAAACTGGGAGATGTAGGTATTATTTAGTGCTATTCACCACATCAAAAAGAAAAATAACAGAGAAAATTCATTATCATTCTTGCTTTCTGAGTCGGTTACGAGTCTGTTGTCGTAGCAACAGACTCGTTGCCATAGCAAGTGACAACAATGCCACTATATGTTTCAGGATTCAACACTAAAAAACACTCAAACATTTCCCACAGAAAGAACAGAACATTCAGTCAGTTGCAACATTATGTTTTTAGGCTTGATGTTTATTTTTGTGATCATCAATAAGTGATTGAGTGTGCATGCGCCAATGTGTATGCAGCCTGTTGCGGTTACTCCTCTCGTCTGTTCCTTTTTTAATTTTTTCAATTTATTATTTTGCAACATTAATTCCTTTTTGCACCTTACTAGAAGCTTATCATCAACAATGTTGACTAAAAGAGTCACAATCTTTACCTTTGCACAATTGTTGTGGTTGAATCCTTCAGTAGAATGCAAAAAATAAATAAATAAATAAAAATCGAAATTGAGCATCAAAACCTGCTGTGTGAACGAAGCCTGAGTCTCACTGCAAGGATTCAGTGCCTCTATTGTTAGAACACACCACTGTTTTTACCCACATTTTTGAAACAAACCACTTTTTTCACATTTCCTGTTATTAAGTATGGTATGCTGTCACACTCAAAGGCAGGTCTGATCTGTGATTTAATTCATCATTACCAAGCGCAACAGATGATTCAAACCCAACAAAAACCACAGATGATATTGAGCACCAAATTGTTCACAGATCTAGATCTACCGTATTTCAGGAGATCTTTCCTGCCAACAGCCATCACCATCTACAATAACTCTTTGAAGAATTAGATTTAATATGAGTTAAAATAACATCATTTTTCCTTTGGGATCAATAAAGTATTTTTGAATTGAATTGACTACCTGAACAGTCCCATGAACCGGAGTTTCTGGGTCATGGAATAGTAAACCTTGTGATGAGGATACCATTCATACACCTCCTTCCTCTTGGCCAGGGGAGGTTCTTGGAACAGCTGGACCACCTTCATTGATTTAGAGTCTGTGGGGTGGACAACCTCTCCAAATATTCTGGAGCTCAGTCTTGCCATGCGCACCGCATAGCTGGAGAAACCAGCCATAACTAGGAGAAAAAAGTAGGACAAATTCACCAAATATGCAAACTGTACAGCCATGGTTTTAGGTTAAAATGAAATTTAACACGGAGCACAGCATTTGGCCTTTAAAGGAAAATAAAAACACATTTTCTTAATTTTCACAAGCCAGCAGTCTGTATAAAAGCAGAACCCCAAAAAGTCAGCAGTGAGAAACAAAACCGAATCTGCCTCCTCTAGCATTAACAGATGCTAAAGCTTGAAAACATTGAAACTGATTCCCATGGCTGAGGGTTTATCAAAAACCTAAACATTACAGAAGAAAATAAAAGGCTGACTTTACAATGAAAACTGTGGTGATGAGATATCCTGCTAAATCTACAGGAATCTATGCTGTGATTTGTTGTACAAATAAATAGCATATTAGAGCTGTACAATACAGATGAAACCAGACATTTACAGAAAGGCACATCCACGTTTTTTTTTAAGTCAGACAAAACTTGCTGTTTTATAAATGTTAGAATCACATACAATATTTGCATTTGCTGAAAGCAACAATAATGAGTGAATATGTCAAAGACTTATTAATGTTTTCAGAATCATAAGTTTGTATACATTTCCTAGGTATTTGGTAGCATCGCCTTTAAATTATATTACTTGGGTCAAACATTGTTTAATGTGATAATAATCGCGCTGTATTAATAAATAAATGTGTGACATATTCTTTTTCTCATTATTTTTGGCATTTAGCAAATGGAATTTTGTATTTTATTTTGGTTTTCGTTTGTTTTGCTGATATTGTCCGATAAGTTCCCCCTGTTGGCTGATCTGACAACACAAAACCGCCTGATAAAAACCATCCGACTCCTCGGATCATTTACAGCTGACTGAGCTCCACTAAGACAGTTTGTGTGTCTCTCATGTGTCACATGCTCATTGATACGCAATCATGTTTCCCTTACGCTCTTTGTTTACCGACTCTAACAACTTCTGCAGTTTTTAATCAGCTGTTAAACGTTACCTACCTGAACCTGTGGCGGGTGAGGCTGGTAAAACCCTACGGTCTCATTATCTGAACTCTGTTAGCTTACTTTGACTGTTTCAACCTTCACAACAAGCTCCACCGCATCATACTTCCTCCTCTGATGTTGCTTAGCACATCAAATTTTGAATGCAATTACCGCCATCTAGTGGACAGGAGGTTTCCCTCGTCCTTTATCGTAATTTTCTTTTTAATCGCTGTAGGCGTAAAGCTCAATAGAAATAATAGAAAACCGTCTCATCTTGATCTACTCGTTCATAAGTCTGACTCCTCCTACACACATCACTGTCTGCTGTTTCTCCATCATTTAGAAAGATGTGATAATGGAGTTTCTCATTATGCATCTTCTATATTTGTCCACTCACGACTGTTATTTTTTTATTGAGAAACTGAATGATCTATAGAGGTATCTTCATATCACCTCTTTGAAGCTTTTTTTTTTTTTTTGCTGTAATAGCTACGTTTCTTTCCTACTTGTTCTGGGACCAATTAAAAAAAACTACTTGTCCTATGAAAGTAGTCAGATGATTTGTAGAAAATGGATGTATCATTATATTCCCAAAACTTAAAAAGGTGTTTGTCTGATCAAAAGGACGATTTTTCTAACTTTTTTAGGCTCAATTGAAAAATAAAAACAAACTTAGTCTACTAGTACACTCAGCAATCAGAACAGGAGTTATGTCATGCTTCCTTTGAAAATGCATGCTGTTTAAGATATTAATTAAAAGCAGATTTGGGTGGTGTGGTTTTGAAAACACCACCCAAATCGATAATAATTTCTTGGTAATAGATTTTTGTCCTAATTCAACATTTTAAAAATTGCATCAACTACCTGTAAAGCACAGGGTGTCAGACATTAAATTCTGAAGTCTCATTATTTTTAATAATAATATTCAACATTACAACAATATAATCTTGAAGTATTTCACTCTGTGTGTAAAAGTATTTGAATTTGACTTTCTGACATGAGAGAAAAACAGAACTTTTTCTAATATTCCAATTTTCTGAGATGTACTTGTTAAAAGGATGAGTGGAGAAATCTAGCAGGACATTCTTGGGTGTGGGTTTCCAAGCAGGAGAATATCCTGAAAACAAAGCCTAAGGAATTCCTAACTGATGAGTGAGAAAGTAAAGTGCAAAAATTGCCCATTTGGTCACCTGACTTGAATTGTAAGTCTATGAAAGAACCAAAAATCAGAATGTATGAACCCGCAGAGAGCCTTCAAAAATTGAAGACAGATTTTAAGATAGAATTGTTCGAACTTATGCCTGAGCAATCCAAGTGACTAATTCTAAATACAGAATATTTTGAAGTACTTATTATTAAGAAAGGCTTTTTCACAAGGTATTTAGGAAATGCTGTTGTTGGTCAGAATCAGATATGCTGACAAAAAGAAACTTTATGGCTTCACCGTGACGCACCTCATCGCCCCAGTATGGCCTGCTCACTGTTTGATTCATTCTGCAGATTCAGAATGTGATTTAGCCTCCTCCCCATTCTCACTAAGAACATCAGCATCACTATCTGTTTAAAATTAGATTTAAGTCTGAGGGAGGGGGTTGAGGTTAATTGGCCGAGCATAACATTAATTACTGATTATTGGGCAATGATTGCGGTGTTATATTTGTGATAAACCCAGGTCAAACACAAAGATTACAGATAGTGCCTTAATGTAGCCATGGTAACACAATAATCAAACTATCAAGATTATTGTTTGTACTTTTACAAGGTAAACTTCCTAAATAAATCCTATACAATTTCATTTTTTATTTTATCTCTGCTGAAACCATTAAATAAGATTTAATAGCATTGTCATTCTCAATAAATGAATGCTAAATGACAATAAAATCTGTCTTTGTCTGAAGTTTTAGATCTATGGTCTGTGTCACAATTCAACCATTTCTAGGGGCTGCTGAATGTCTGGATGGGCCTACCAGCAGCTAGTTTTCTTTGCCTTGATATATCTCAGTCTTATAATTCTACATCTCTCAGAGGCGCTAACATTGAAAAATGATGTGGAGTTAACCCGTCTGTGTCAAGACTCTGGATTTTTGAGTTTGGTTTTGTGTACTTCGGTGTTTTTGCTGTTCCTCTTTTTATTTATCGATTATGTTTTAGTTAACTTTTTGTTTTACTCTTCTTGAATATTTGTTGTCACTATTTTTTTGTTAGATCTTTCTCATTCTTGTGTTTCTTTATTTCACCCCCTTGTAGTGTTTTCTAGTTATCTTATTTTGTTACTCTAGGTTTTGTTATTCTTTTATGTCTGTCTGTCCCTTGTAGCGTATTCTAGTTAGTTTATTTCTTTGTTTAGTCCTTTGGTTATTCTAGTTTCGGTGTTCCTGAGTTCTCATTATTATTATTAGGTCAGCCTGGTTTCTGTTATAGTTTCCCCTCATGTCTTTGTCTCTTTCTAGTTCATCATGTTTTTTTTTACTCTTAGTGTGTCTTTAGTGTTAGAATTATTTCCAGCTTCCTTGTGTTTCCTCCCTCACTCTTTTCTGTTCTCCTTTGCATCTTCCCAGCTTCCCTGTGCCACCTTCTCCCCAACCCTCAGCCTGGCTCCTGATCCAACCACTCTCACCTGCAGCCAATTAGCTCATCAGATCAGGTCTTTGTCTGGCTCTCAACCTCCCAGTACTTACGCCTCTCATCCTCTCCTACAGTAGTAGGAGCTCCTCAAGTCAACTCCTGTCACCTCCTCATGCTGCCTTGTGTTCTCCTTATGTTTTCTCCTTGCTGGTTTTCTTTCCTTGGTTTTTGTTTTTTGCAGTTCTCTAATTGACCTTTGTAAGTTTGCTTTCTTTACCCTTCATTAAATCTCATAATTCACTGGCCGCCTCAGTTTCCTGCATTTGGGTCCAACTCCAACCATCTACACAACATGACAAGCTGTTTTGATCTTTAAAGCAGTCTGTATTTGGTGGTTAGACAGATATTTTATTTAGCATTTTATTTTAAATAAAATTCTATTTTATTTAGTAAAATAGCATAATATTAGCTTATTTCATCAGCACTCTCAGCAGTAGAAACAGTAACTTTATCATTTATACCCTTTTTAGTTTTGAGCCCCTGCCCCTTCAAAGGTCTAAGCACGGCCCTGCATTATCCTAATTAATCAGGCAGATATTTTCTCTGTTTCAACCATCCAACATACCAAAGTGAGTGAAAAAAATTTTATTGTTAATTTTTAAACTAAGATTAGCCAAATTTGCTCAGGAAAAGTTCACCTAGACCATTTGGGAAGTTTGTTTTTTGTTTGTTTGTTGTTTACTGCTTTTAAGCGGCCACAACAATCAACTTTGTGCATTGTGCTTGTTCTTCATTTCAGTGTTATTAACTTGCAGCCATAATGTTTAATTAATTAATTGGATAACTGCATCAAATAAGAGAGATAAAGCTATAGCGCATGCTCCTGATTCGTCCATGCTCAGGGCTTCTCTGTGGCAGCTGTCGTCATCACATCAGACGTGTCGTGGTTGCAGTCTGGTGATGACCTGAGCTTTGATTTGTGATTACTCATCAGGTAACCTGCATGTATATTGACCTAAGAGGCCCATGCAGCTAAATTCTATCGAATAGTTCTCTTGATTTATTTATACTGTTAGATTTTTTTAATTTGGGTTAAATTGATATAATTCCCATCTGATTGTGTACTTCACGGTTTTATCTCATTCATCCATCCCTGCGATGTTAGTCTTCTGGTGAATAACTTAAGTCTTGGCTGCCATCCTGATGTGTTGCGTGCTTGTTGGTGTCGCCCTCAGACAGATGGATGCTTTGGGTCGCGCCTGAGATGAGATAGCGTCCTCTCTGTCTCCGTCGAGCTGCTGCAGAAAGGCGCACGCAGAAAAGACGTGGGCACCTTACTACTGGAATTTCATAGCCTATTGTTTTTGGAGCCTTGCTAAAGGAAGTGTTCTCCTTGTTCTTCCATCTAACACCATTTTTGGATGATGATTCCGCTGCTCTTCAAAGATGATGTGAGTTGAATCGGCAGGGAAGCTGCAGAGGAGCTGTCCGTCTGTCGAAGTGCTGATGCGGCTGTGACAGGAGTGAGTATGGCCGCCGGGAAGTTGTTGCTCTACACCGGGCTCTCCTTGTCTCTTTGTGCCTTGGGCATGCTCGCCGTGGCAATGTGCTCGGATCATTGGTACGAGACAGACGCCAGAAGGTACAAGGAGCGATGCCGAAGTTTCTCCAGCCGCCGTAAGGACCCGGGCTTTATCTATATCCCCAACAACAGCCTGCCGCTGCGGGCCAGCCGAGTCAGCATGCCTCGCTGGGAGGACAAAGTGCTATTGGCCCGAAACCGAAGGCAGCTGTTCGCCATGAGCGCCGCAGACGAATGCAGCAGGCAGTATAACTCCACCAACATGGGGCTGTGGAGGAAATGCCACCGGCTTGGCTTCGACCAGGTGATCGAAGATCACATTCGCAAAGGTAAGTGTATAAATTGGGAGAAAGTTGTGAAGAAACATGTTATTTCCGGTCGCTGCGCAGCATATGCGTGTTGCGACATTTAGCATGTAAAAATAAATTAGGCCACCGTGTGGTGACTGGCCACTTGACCAAAGGGCGAGCAAGGGCATCAGCATGCAAATAGATGGCAGGAGGCTCTGGCTATCTGAGCGGACTGTGGTTATCATTTAGTTTGACATGACGGGAGCATTGCGTGTGAACTTTCAACGGCTGCGATGTGACGCTTGCCTCAACCACACAGTGACATAATCACTGGATGCATGGAGGCTGCTGAAGCTCTCTACATAGAGCAGCCAGGTGCCTCCTAGGATGTGTGGTACATATGGAGGCATGTAGCACATAGTACACACTAACTAGATAAAAGAAAGCAAAACTGATTTTGAATTTAAATTGCCTTTACAACAAACTTTTGATTATAAAAACCCCAAAGCAAAAACTGATACATCATCAATATCCCATTTGTTTATGTAGACATCCATGTTCTTTGTCAACTTGAAAAACAAATTCCACACAAAAGTGAGCAACTACCTGCCTCTGAAATAATGCAAAACACAAGTATGATCTGTGTAAGCCCATTAATTTTGTTCTTTCTTGATATTATATTGCAAGTTTTGCAGTCCAAGAAATGAAATTGAAAAGTATGTGAATAGACTTCTTTCTTGCGGTACCATCCTATGGAGGCCCAAAACTGACATAATTAAAAATAAAAGTGGAAATGTATATATTTTATAATTCCTTTTCTTATATTTAATCATTTTTATATCAACAAATGTATTTTGTTTTTCCTTTCCCTTATGCATTGTTGATTTTATATTTCCTTGTCTCCTCTTTTTACTTTGCAATATGCATTTCTGCCTCTTTATCCAAATCAGGAAAGGCGGTGTCTTAAATGGCCTCAACTTCTGCCTAGTGGTTGTTTAGCAGTACACTATGCATAGCTCAAACCTCTACTAGCCCTAACAAAAATGCTGACCTATGACCAGTTTATCATTGATCTGAAGTTTAGCAATTTTATTAGTAAATAATGCTATAACTCCTGACTTTGTTGTTTTTTCGTGTGGATTCTCATACAGAACATGTTTCAGTTAGAGGCTCTCATAGACACAGAGGTCCACTGTCAAGCTTTTAATAGTTTAGACAAAGCGGCCGCTGAAGTCGGCTTCACATTGAGGCTTTGGGAGTCCTATGGAGGTGGCTCACAGGTTGCAAGATACGCTAATGCTGATGCTTGTGTTCCAATTCAAATATAATAAATTATATTGTTAATGAAAAGTTAATTTATTTTAGTAACTCAGCTCATAAATAAACCCACTATAGATTATTTGCACAGGCTGATGTTTTAAAGCTTTTATTTGTGTTTACTTCTTGGTTACAACTAATGCAAACATGGCATTTAAGATTACAATATTACATCAGCAGTGAAATGAATGCTTAATACCTGGTTAAAGATTATTTTCAAAAAGCCCTTTTAATCTAACATACAACCTCATCAGAACTCATTCTAATTAATTCAATATGGCTGTACTATGAAATTTGTAACACCAAATAAAAGCACCCATTTCAGCTGGGTGCTTTTTTTTCTCTTTTTTGTCAGAGGTAAGGCATTTTGGCCCACACATGAATTAATATTCCAATCATGTATTTTTTCAGATGTTGGTAAACTGTAACAGCAGACCATCTTGTGTGCATTTCTTCAGGCCCCAGAGCTGTCTCAATGTCCGTCTTCACAGGGGGTTCACAACTTCAGAATATCTGGAGGCCTTTTCCTTTCTGGAGCACAGAACACATGTGCTAAATCACTGATGGCACATTCAGAAAAAAAAAATGTAGCTGATGTTGAAGTGCAAAAACACTGTGTATACCGTGTTCCAAATTATTATGCAAACTGGATTTAAGTGTCATAAAGATTACATTTTTTGTTGTGCTATTAAATTTATAGATGGTATTGTGTGTCAGAGCTCTTTGAATGACTATAATTAATTTCAGAGAGCTGGGTTGATTAGTTTGTCTGCTGAGCTCAATTAAAAGAAATCTACTTAAGAAGGATGTTCCACATTATTAAGCAGGCCACAGGTTTCAAGCAATATGGGAAAGAGAAAGGATCTCTGCTGACAAAAATCATCAGATAGTGTAGTGCCGTATGACAAGGTATGAAAACATTAGATATTCATTGAAAACTGAAGCGTTATTATACTGTGAAGAGATTTGTGGCTGATTCAGAACAAAGATGGGTTTGTACTGAAAAAGGCATAATGAGGAAGGTTTCTGTTAGACAAATTCATCGGATTAAGAGAGCAGCTGTTAAAATTACCTTACAAAGCAGCTACTTGAAGCACAAGTAGCTTCAAGTAGTTATTTGAAGCTACTTGTGCCTCTGGAACCTCAAGATGGATGATCCTCCAGAGACTTGCGGTGCATGAACCTACTATTCTGCCCCTAACCAGAGCTCACAAGCAGAAATGGTTGCAGTGGGCCCAGCCGTACATGAAGATTAATTTTCAAAGAGCCTTGTTCACTGATGACTGCTGTGCAACCCTGGATGGTCCAGATGGACGCAGTAGTGGATTGATGGTGGACGGCCACCATGTCCCAACACGGCTGTGACGTCAGCAAGGAGGTGGTGGAGTCATTTTTGGGATGAAATCATGGAAAGAGCTGGTCGACCCCTTCAGACTCCCTGAAGGTGTGAAAATGACCTCAGAAAAGTCTATGGACTTTCTGACTGATCACTTTCTTTCATGGTTCAAAAAAAAGAGCCGTACCTTCCATATCAAAATCATCTTCATGCATGACAATGCACCACCTCATGCTGCAAGGATGAGATGGTGCCAATGACAATCACTGTGTCATTGGCTGCTATGGGCATGAAAGGAGAGAAACTCATGCTGTGGTCACCATCCTCCTCTGACCTCAACCCTACTGAGACCTTTGGAGTTTCCTCAAGCAGAAGATCTGAGGGTGGAATGCAGGTCATATCAAAACATGTAACTCGGTCTGTTAAGATGTTTTTGATTGAAATAGCTTTTGATTTTAGTACATGTGACCACTTAATGCTGCACATTCAAAGAATGACTGTTTTAATGGACTTTCAATGCAACCTTTAGAGCAACTTTGCATTAAAAGTGTCATTATTTACCGAATCACACTTTATGACAACAGTCATAGATATTCATAAAGACTCCTTCATGTTCATGACAGGTGTTATATCATGTTTATGACGGTGTCATGTCAGTCTTATGCACACCCCGTCAAATAAAGTGTTACCCTCTTTTCTTTTAACTGCCTTTTTTTAGGTTTTGCCCCTTCAGATTCTTAGGAATCGCCCTTTAGTCATTTCCCAAATCTGAAGTTGATTTCTGATTGCAGCTTTGTGTCTCTTAGGATAATGTCCTCATCTGAGACATCTCTAGACCATAAACGTTGTAAATCGTTCTCTGTGTCTCTCGTTTAGAGTCCACTACCGCTCTCGGCACTGCAGAAACTGTAAAAACAGCTTTTTCACCCAAACGAGTGCACAATTTTTCAAAAAGTTTCTCAGGAACTCGAGAAACTAAGTCAGGATTGCTTCCTTTTTTTTTTCTCCAGGTCCCCGTACAGGATCCGTAGCTTAGGTTTCACTCCGAGTACAATTATGTAAACCAAGTACTTTCAAATAATAAGAACACAGTATTTCTTTCCAATTCCTGATTTTCTTTACAAAATGCTACATCTAGCTTTCACAAACCAATAAAATAATAGAAAAACTTAAATCCTATTGCCTGGATAACATGGCAGTTTTGAAGCCATATCAGCACTGAGTGATGGCTTTCTTTCCCTACCAGGGTTGTCTCAGTCGATGGAGTGATTGTTCCCACTGAAGTCAGTCATGCTGCTTTTTTAAAAAAAAAAATTTTTTAACATAAAAATAAGACAAAAAAACTATATCCAATATCGTGCATTCAAAATTACAATTTCTGTATGATTCCTTGTGAAAAATAAATACTAAGTATTATTAAATCTTAGCATACTAATCATCAGTATACTTTGTTTGTTAAGGATTTGTTAACTTGAAGTGTTATTTTGTGCTTAGTGTATTTTAATTGTAATTAAGTTGCAAAATATCACAATTTGAAGTGGACTAAGTGTACCATCACGTGTCTTTTGTAACAAAGTTATATTTCACACAGCTTTTTATGTAATGTGAACATGCTTGATTAGTATATCTTAAGTGTGAGTGTGTGTGCATGTGTGTCCACAGTGTTAGAAAATGGATGGATGGATATTTTCCATTTTAATAAAAGACTGTTAAGGGACCTAAAAAGGCATACTTCATTAGCCTAAAGATGTAATTTAAAATATAATGAAATTTCTGCATATTTAATAGTTTACTTTAAAATTTACTTAGAGCTTACTTTAAAATAATTCTATTTTGAGCACATATTTTTAAATATACACAAAATATCTTTAAAAGCGTATTGTTTCATTGGTTCACTTGAGCAACTACATATTTTGTTCACTTAAAGTATACTTTTATTTAATATATTTCTTAAAAGTGCATTGTGGTACAATTATGTTTAAGTGTGTTTATAATGTCAAAATTGGTACAAGCATGCTGTTAGTATACTTCATATATATTTATATGTAGTACACTTGTACTTAAAACGTACTTAGAAAAATGTAAGTGTAACAGTTGTAAAAAGGATCACACTGGAATCAGGATCTGCGTCAGTTTATTCCTATACGACAGTGTGGGACACACTCAACAGTGTGGCCCAACAGACACATTTTGGAGGGAAAACTTCAGACAAACTTTATAAACATAACAGTTTAATTTTTGCCTGGCTGCTGCAGCTACGTCACATAACCTTGCTTTGTGCAACACTAATAACCGTCCTCCCAGAACAATATTTACAGTAGGAACCAAACATTAAAGCAGTATAAAACAGAAATAGCCTGTCGCAGTGCAAAAGCGATAACAGACATGTCAAGTCGACAAAAAGGTGTTTTGAGAAGGTTCATAAGAAAAATAAATAAATAAATTAATTAATAAAATTAACTCAGCTACATAAGTATGTTTGTAATATGCAAAAGTATTTTCTTTCCCCATAGGGTTTTAAAGAGTACAGAAAAACAGCAAAGAAAAAAGTACAACTTACAATTTTAAGACATTGTGCACTTGCTTTGTATGTGGCATCATCAGAACTGATGATAATTGGGACTGGATGCCTGGCGTGAAAACACATTTCTGGGTGACTTTTTTGCCTGTTTATGTTAAAAGTAGTAAAATAGTCAGCAATATTATAAAATCAGTTGATACTGGCTTTAACTATGCAGTGTGGTGTAAGTGTGGACTTAAGGGAGACAAACTACCTTAAAAGCTATCTATCTATTCATCTCTATGAACATGATTATCCTTGCAGGGTGGTGATGGGGGATGCTGCACCCTGCGGTGGTGATGAAAGGTGGGGTTCACCCTGGACAGGTCACCAGTCCATCACAGGGCCCTGAAAGCTAACAATGAAAAAAATGTATGAAAGAGAAATGGTAGATTAACAAGGGCAATAAATTCTGTCCAATTATTTTTTTAATCAAATCATGTTTATTAAGCACCTAGTGTTGGAAACACACCAGTTTTTGCTGTTGTTAAAATGTAGCCAACTGCTCAGTGTAAAAAAAAAAGAATAGAAAAAGCATACCATACACCAGGGGTGGGCAACTCCAGGCCTCGAGGGCCGGTCTCCTGCAACTTTTAGATGCAAGAGACATCTAAAAGTCTCCTGCATCAAATAATGCAGGTCATTAGCAGGATCCTGGAGAACCTGACTTTTATTTTTGTCTGTGTAAGGCTGACATGGAACTGAACATGAAAACGGCCCTTTAAACCATTCAGACAACCAGCACAAAAGACACACAATCAAAACTGTCAGATGACTTATTACCCTACAATAATAACTCAGAAATAGTACAAATTAGGATGTATTTTTATTTCTTTCCTACTTAGGGAAAGTTTCTGTTTATATCATAGATTTGTGGTGCCTTTCTATCCTAAAGAAAAAGATATAAAACTTCAGATATTTCACAAGGAGATATTAACATTCATGGAAAAACCTCACATAACCTTATATTAAAGCAGAAAGTATGGCAGCCACCGTAAGAAAGGCTTACAGTATTCAATTATGCCGCATGAACTGATCAGTACAGTATTGCAAGGGGACGCAAAAGAAAAAAAATTCCCATGCCTGGAGGGCTCTGGAGCTCCATACCTCCACCATCTGGTCTGGATTGTGAACTGGAGCTAATGCCGTTCGCTGATAAATTTACATCTGAAAATGGATTGGGAAAAGATAGCTTCTGTGGTTTAGTTAAAGAACTGAGAAAAACAGATCATATTCAGAGAGATGTAAAACTGAAGACACCGTCTAAATTTAGCGTTAAGGACAAGTATTGTTTTTGTTGTAGAACCTCTGTGACTAAACTGTCAATATTTGATGTTTTGAGGCATGAACAAAAATATTTATTACTTTGTTAAACAATGTTACCGTAAGTTCCACTATAAGGATTAGTTAATTCTTTTCTCTCTCTCTTTTTTTTTGTGCCTTTTTAACAAAACAGTGAAAGATTAAGGCATAATTTGTTAGCATAAAGTAGCATGTATGGAAACACTAGAAGTGTTTCATTGAAATATAATTAGAGTCTAATTAGAAACTATTTACAAAATACTTACAATATTATCGAAATGTATTTATTTTGAGATTTATTAAGGATTACTAAAATATACACAGAACCTATTTGAAAACACTACCAAAAATACAACTTCAGAAAAGTATTGTTTGTATATTTGTTACTTTTAAAATGTACATTTAAAATATAAATTTATGCAAATACATGCAAAGTGTATTTTTAAAATGATTGTCCAAAGTATAATTTTAGTAATATATTAATTTAAAGTATATTTTAGAAAAAATATACTTTTAGAAAGTGCACTAAAATAAATTTTTGAAAGAGTATTAGAAGCATGTTATTAAAGATTTATTTATTTCACACTTTTAGTATAATCTTGATAAGTATACTCACTTGATAACATATTAAAAATGTACTTCAGAAAAATACAGTTTATTTAAAATATACTTAAGTATGCTGTTTTTTCACCAGGGTATGAAAGGGTGGACCCCATTTATCTATGGAGTTTTCTGTAGAACATGACTCAAAGTTACTTGCAGAAAATTTGCCTATTCACATATTTTTTTCATAGCTCATATCTAAAATACTTGAAAGGAATTGCATCTTGGGAAAACCTTGGCTCAATGGTACTTGACATGCTACTGGTTGGTGTTTGCAAAGCATCCAACCCAGGAGAACCATTCATTTCCCTTGATGCTGATTAACTGTGTCTCCAAGAATCAAAATAAGGAATATCATTTCCACTTTTCATATTGAGGTACATTTGGTGTTTGACCTATTGAAATAGGCAGTTCCAGCATTTTTCAATTCAATTCAAATTCAAAAATACTTTATTAATCCAGAGAAATTAAATAATTAGAGGCAACTGTGGTCCATAGCCCCTGTGAAAATCGGGGTTTACTGTACTGTTGGTGAGTCGGTCGGTAAGGAATTTAAAGAACAGACTCATACTAACTATATCATTGATATAAATATTAATAAATGATGTCTTATCAGCAGATCAGTTTAAAGGTCTACTTCACAGAAGTGGGAGCAACTGGGAAAACAAAAAATTCTGTCTGTCTGTCTGTCTGTCTGTCTGTCTGTCTGTCCTTTTAAAAACCAATTCTCTACAACAAAATACACAACACAATGGGGTGCCTCTTTTTCAACATATTTTCAGCCCATGTTGATTATCCAGACTGCTGACATATGTCAGCTCAATTACTAATGGGGTAACTGGGTACCATGTGTGATCTCCCGCTGTAGGGAGGAGCAGCCTATTCTCCTACTGTCTATCACAAGGCCACACAAATAGACTGATTAAAAATCCCCAGCAAGAGGGAAAATGCTCTGAGACACTAGCAAAACGAAAAAAGAAAACGGGGGGAAAAATAAGGGGGATGGCTGTACAGAGCAGGATGTGAACGAGAAGAGGATTATATGGAGCGGGATGGGGGAAGGGGAATGAAGCCTCCTCTTGTACCATCTGTCGTTGTGTGAGCAGTAGTCCTGAGTTCTCATCAAGACATTTCCAATCCATCCCAAGCAGAAAAATCATTGAGAGGCCTGGGATTGGTTACCTGGCAGAGGCCCTGTATCATAGGGAGGGCTAGATTTGGGTCCCTGGGAGCCTTGGGGTTCCAGTCAATAAGCCAATTGACTAATAGAAAGTGATGGAGAACAAGTAGCATGCCACCTGCTCCGTTGAATTGGACTTTCTGATGGGACTGTAGCTAACCAAAAATTGTTAGCTGACTTATCCAGCAACATTTTTACTGACTAGTTATTTAAAAGTGTTTTAAATCCATCATCTGATAGTGCACCTTTTGATCTCAATATCAGCAAATTTTACGGAGTCGACTCAATCTGCACCCCTATGAATTTATGCTGATTCCTACAGTATCAGTCAATTTGTACAATAAATCAAAATACTGAAATGTCAAACTTGGAAAAAAAATTAATTTTTTTCTGACACTTTTTTGCTTCTATTGATCAGCTTTACACAAAATCGATCACATTTGGACTGGTAGAAATTAGTGGATTATTCTATACTGAAAAGAGATTATTTGAAAGACATTTACTGATTTGCAAATCTCATACCTTATTTTTCAAACCAAAACAATAGCCACCTCTGTATTTAGTGCCATTAGTATCACTTTGGACAAGTGTCTATTGTTGATCTTCATTGCCCCACAAATACAGTACTATTCTTGAAAACATTCCCATTTGAAATAGGCTTTTTCACAGTTTTTGTTAGAATTTCTTCTTCTTCACTAGAAGCAAGTTTCTAGAAAATTTAGTAAAGGTATATACCCAACAGGCAGGATGTGCATGATCCTGATTCTGCGAAACTGAATCACTTACTGAAAGAGGTGTGTTAAATTAGTTCAATTAGTGAGGTCATTGATTATTAATATCAATATTAATATTATTAATATCAGATTAATATGATTATTAATATGGATGATTGCTTTCAAATTCAAGCCCAAACAGTTTAATATGACATATAATAGTGTTCTATCCTCTCTGATGAGGTAAGCCTCAGCCTTTACTGCTGTTGCTAAGTACTTCCATACTGTCACTCAGTCAAGACATCTCCTGCCATTGCTTATATTTCTCTGTCAGCCACTTTCTCATTCTGTTATGGTACATGGTTGTTACTTTCCTCCTTTTCATGACTCCTTTTTCCCCCTACTTGAGATATTCCCTTAGCAGCTTATTATTGGAGATCATATTTCCAGTGTTCTCTAGGGACCTGCTATTCATTGTGGTTGCTGTCCGGGACACTTCCTATTCTGTGGTTTCCAGCTATCTAATGACTGGTACAGCTTTACCACATATGCTTTACCTTTCGCCTTCTTTAATTGGCTTTTGAGGCATTGCCTAACTTTTCGTAAAACAGACCAGGTAGGTTAGCTGTCACCATGCACGCTCCCCCTCCTCACCTGTCCTTTCTCTACTTCTCTTTCTGAGCCTGAACTCTGTCCAGAATTGAGGCGAACGCTCTTTAATCTGGCCTGTCAAGGAAGATTCGCCTGGTTCCTTACCGCTTTCAGCCAGGTGTCCCACCCCTGTGACTGCAAGGTTCAGCAGCTTGCAGTCAACTAAATTTCACAGAACACACCTGTTGATGGTCGCTCTTCTCCTTTTATTGCAATGTGCATTTGTTTCCAAACCAGGTTATTTTTAGTGACTCGTGCGAGTCCAAAGGGCGTTGTTTTTCATAGAATCTAGACCAAAGCAATCTTTAAAACCTTTAATTTTTTAGAAGCCACCATTGAAGAATACATAAATTATCATGACTCGGTAAGTCCAATGTCCAGACTGTCTTTTAAATTTTTCTTTATGCTTGATATTTATTAGTAAGCATTTTTTGCAGGGGTCAGTTACAGATTGATGCTGCAGCAGCAATAATATTGAATCAAATGATTATAATACAAAATCGAAAAATACGAAAAATTTTATCGAAATACTTCTCCCTAACTCTGAACTGATAAAGCTTATTAGGAGGTTCTGAAGGACAGAAATGTGCAATTCAACCCCAATACATACAGGCCATGACATGATGATGAGTGAGATACAGCAGAAAGTTTGTGGAATTGAGAAGGCAGATGGAGGCAGGCAGCAGTTCCCAAATGGGTTCTCTCATTACCCCTGTTCCCAAGTGATGACTGTTATCCTTGCCAGACTAGAGATTCTTCGGCTAAGGCCTGAGCCCAAATAATCAAGACAAAGATGATGTAAGAGGTCTGATTTAGAACTCCAGTCTTTTGGGAACTCCGCTGTTCTGTAGTTCTTGGATCCTCCTGGCTCTGGACAGTTTTAGTTTGTATAAGATCACTGTCTGGAAGGAAAGCTCATTGTTCCTCTGCTTTCTGCCAGCCTTTATAGGTTCTGCTGCTGCTGAAGCCCATCTATCATGTGGCAACCCGTAGAAGGAGAGTGAGGTGAATTTTACCTTTAACCATCCAGGCCTGTCTTTAATGGAATTCTAGGCACTACTCATGACCTGAGGCTACTCAAAGGTCACCTTCCATCTCATAGCCTGCACACTCCCAGCAGTTTGAATTCTTTTTTTTTTTCCTTTTTCCTATTTTATTCCTCTGCCATCTGCTTCCTGAGGGCCCTGCGATCAGCACTAGTTCCTTCTTAGTTTGTTTTGTCTCGGCTCACACACATCCTGTCCCTGTCAATGAGCGCACTCTCCTCTGTTTTTAGCACAGAGTGATTGCAGTTGCTTATTTTATGATTACAAATACATCAAAAGTGATCATAACTGTACTGCAGTAAAAATTACCAGTACATAATGCTGCTTCACAATCTTCTTACATTTGAGAGTTTTACATAGCATGTTATTTTTTTCAACAGATGAATTTTTAAGTACCGTACCCTTTAAATCTAGATTTCCCATGGAATGGAGACCAAATTCCATTTTACTTAACACAGCAGTCATGAGAGATGCTGGGCTTGGAGCATAAGACCAATGGTTTATATCCAACTGTGACAATGTTGTCACAGTTGGATATGAACCATCATGTGGATGAAGATACATGATTGTCTTCATTGACAACCAATCATGTGGATGAATCCACATGATGAATCCACATTCACATGATTGTCTGTTTTAAATTCAAGTGCAAAAGATTTGCATTTATCCAGTAGTAAAAGGGCTCTGTTGATTAATTATCTCTGCTCCCACTTACTAAAGGCTTGTTATTTAGATCTGGTAAAGCTGTTTTCCAAAAACAATCCCTCCAATTACATTTGTTAACCAGACATTTCCAAGGCCATGACATTATCATCTGGGCTTTCCCTCATTGTTTAAAGAGATAGTAATTATTCCGAATGTAAACTTCTGATTAATAAATAAATGTCTGACATTTTCTCTCATTACTGAGGCATTGAGCAAATATGACACATTTTGTTACTTCTGAGTGACCAGAGAAGTTTGGTCTGATTTAAAGTCTGGCAGAGGGAACAAATGGTAAATGTGTCTTTTTTGTTTGGTCTATGTAAACTTTGGGTTTCAACTGCATCACAAATTCTCAACATATGTGATCTCAAAGCAGTTCAAAAGCAGGACCAATTTAGAGCACACACACACACACACACACACAGTTCCTCTTACAAACAGTGCAATGGAATTCTAAATACACTCACTAGCCACTTTATTAGGTTCCCCTTGCTAGTACCAGGTTGGACCCTCTTCTGCCTTCAGAACTGCTTTAATCCTTTGTGGCATAGATTCAACAAGGTACTGGAAACATTTCTCAGAGAGTATGGATGCTATCATGTTCATATTGACATGATGGCATCGCACAGTTGCTACAGATTTGTCGGCTGCATATCCATGATGCGAATCTTCCTTTCCACCACATCGCAAAGGTTATCTATTGAGATCTAGTGACGGTGGAGGCCATTTGAGTACAGTGAACTCATTGTCGTGTTCAAGAAACCAGTCTGAGATGATTCGCGCTTTATGACATGGTGTGTTATCCTGCTGGAAGTAGACATCTATGGTCATAAAGGGATGGACATGGTCAGCATCAGTCTATGGCATTGACACATTGCTCAACTGGTACTGATGGGCCCAAAGTGTGCCATGAAAATATCCCCCACACCATTGCACCAACACCACCAGCCTGAACCGTTGATACAAGGCAGGATGGACTCATGCTTTCATGTTGTTGACACCAAATTCTGACCCTACCATCCAAATGTCGCTGCAGAAATTGAGACTCGTCAGACCAGGCAACGTTTTTCCAATCTTCTATTGTCCAATTTTCATAAGCCTGTACGAATTGTAGCCTCTTGCAGCTGTAGTTCATCCGCCTCGAGGTTCGACATATTGTACTTTCAGCGATGCTATTTTGCATACCTTGGTTGCAATGAGTGGTTATTTGAGTTACTGTTGCCGTTCTATCAGCTCAAACCAGTCTGGCCATTCTCTTCAGACCTCTGGCATCAGCAAGGCATTTGCGCCCACAGAACTGTTGCTCACTGGATATTTTATCTTTCTTAGACCATTCTCTATAAACCCTAGAGATGGTTGTTCGTGAAAATCCCAGTAGATCAGCAGTTTCTGAAATACTCAGACCAGCTGGTCTGGCACCAACAATCATGCCATGTTCATGTTAAGGGGTTAAATCACCTATCTTCCCCATTCTGATGCTTGGTTGGAATTGTAGCAGGTCATCTTGGCCATGTCTACATGCCTAAATTTATTGACTTGCTCCCATGTGACTGGCTGAATCAACATTTGCATTAATTAACACTTGGACAAGTGTACTTAATAAAGTGGTCGGTAAATAATTGTGATTACATAACTGATTATGATCAATCAGTTGATTAAAAGACTAATTGCCTAAATATATACATGATCTGTACTGGTATAGGCATTAATCTAGTCCAGAGGACTCCAAAGTATTTCACACTACATTCAGTCATTCATCCATTCTCACATACATTCATACACTGATGGTGGTCCTGGGATAGCTTGTCATACAACTGGTATCACCGGGCCCTCTGACCACCATCGGCAAGCAAACCAGGGAAAAGCAGCTGAAATGCACTTGAAAGACATAACAATTAAGATGAACAGAGTGAGGGTTTGAACGGGCAGCCCACCAATTACAGGACAAATCCTACTTCCTGAGCCACCATCGCCCATATTTAGCTAATTAGTAAAGGTTGTCTGTCTAAAGAAGTTCAGCCAACTGTCACTATGTGTAGTTACACCCTCTGTCTGAACTTGAATTTGAGTATTTTTGTAACAGTTACCTAAAACCGTGATTTTAGTCTTGTCCACATTTAGTGGCAATTTATTATTGTCAAACCATTTCTTTAATTTACTGATTTCTGAGGCCACTATGGAAAGAAGTTGTTGTACGTTTTCACCAGAGATTAGAATATTTGTGTCGTCAGCAAATAACACAAATTTTAATACATTACACACTTTGATAATGTTGTTTATATACAAATTAAATAAAACTGGTCCCAGTACTGACCCTTGAGGTATCCCACATACAATCTCCAGACAATCAGATTCAACATCTCCAATTTTCACAGATTGTTTTCTGCTCTTTCAATTACTCCTCATCCAGTTCGAAAATACTCCCCGCATTCCGTAACGTTCTAATTTTTTAATTAAGATATCACAATTTATTGTGTCAAAAGCTTTTGTTAGATCTATGAATACCCCTACAGCTAATTTCTTACCATCTGTTGCATTGGTAATTTCCTCTACTAAGTCAGTTAGGGCTAGTGATATTGACCGATTTGCTCTGAATCCATATTGACTACTGCTAAGTAGTGTATGTTTGTCTATGAATTTTTCCATAGACTAACATAGACACAATTTGTCATGAATGAACTAGAATCTTTCTCAGTGATTCTAGTTCATGTTTATTATTTGTTTTTTGCTCTTTTTTTTAAAGATTTAGTTGGCTCTCGTTGCCTTTATTTGAAAGTAGTTCGACAGGAAGGGGGATAATGAGAGGGGAAGACATGTGGCAAATAATTCTGTTTCTTTAGTCTAGCTATTCTTTAGTGTTAGATTTATTTCCAAGTCCCCAGTCTCCCTCGCCCCCTTTCCCACTTTCTCTCTCCCTCTACTCAGTCTGCCTGCTGCTCTTTCCTTACACCAGGAACCTGTTAGAGCATCAGCCTAAGTCTTTTGTTCAGCATTCAGTCTCCCCACTGCATCTTATTCTCAGTCACTCCTTGCCGGTTTCTCTCGTCTACTCCTATTATTTTTCTGTCCATTCACCATTGTCATTTTGGGTTCCTGTTTTGCTCATTTCTGGCTTCCTATGTTTTCCGTGTTTTCCATGGTTTTTGATTACAAGTTTTTGCTCTTCATTTGTTAATTAAACATTACAAAATCTACTCTGTGCCTTCATCTGCTGCATTTGTGTCCACCAACTAACTCTAGAAAGGGTATATGTCAATAAGTTTCTCGGTGTAATGACAGATGACAAAATCAGTTGGAAACCTCATATTAAATATTTACAGAACAAACTAAGCAGAAGCATATCCTGACTAAGGCTAGACATATTTTGAATGATATATCACTTCATAGTCTATTTAACTCTCTGATTATGCCATATTTAACATATTGTTCAGAAATGTGGGGAATTAATTACAAAAGCTCTTTATATCCACTAAGCATCCTACAGAAATGAGCCATTAGAATAATCCATAATGTTGGTTATCATGAGCTTACAAACCTGTTATTTTTAAAATCTAGAATTCTTAAATTTGAAGAGCTGGTGGAATTTAAAATTGCTCAAATTATGTTTAAGGCACCTAATAAACTGCTACTTGAGCACATACAGAGTATGTTTTTGAAAGAGAAGAGGGATATAATTAAAGGGGTTACTCAAATATAATTAAAGGATTCGTAGTTTACGAACAACAAGAAAGCGCTTTTGTATTTCAATTCATGGGGTAAAGTTATGGAAGAAGTTAAAAAAGGAGTCAAAATTTAATACAATTTAAAAGGAAATATAAGGAGGTCGGCTGTGCAGTGGCGCAGTTGGTAGCAGTTGGTTCAATTCCCAGCCTGGGTTCTTTCTGCACGGAGTTTGCATGTTCTCCCTGTGCATGGTGGGTTCTCTCCGGGTACTCCAGCTTCCTCTCACAGTCCAAAAACATGACTGTCAGGTTAATTGGTCTCTCTAAATTCTCCAGAGGTGAATTTATGACATATGGAGGTTGTTTGTCCTGTCTGTCTCTGTGTTTGCCCTGCAACAGTCTGGCCAGGGTGACCCCGCCTCTCACCCGAAATGTTGGGAGCCGGGGTCACTAGGGACAAGGATGTAGAGAAAATGGATGGATATAAGGTCATTTCCACAAGATATAAAAATATGGGTGAGATAGCACTAATGTGTATATGTAAATTGAGCCTAATGCATATGAGTGTGTAGGTATGAATGTATGGATCCATATACTTAGACATATGTAAACCCAGATAAAATTGAAAAATAATTAACCTGTTTCATGTAATTTTTGATTTGATTTATTAATGAGGGTCTATCTGAAAATATAAATTATAAATAAATACTCTTTTTCGAGCATGTTAAGATTACTGTGTTACAAAAAAAATCTGTCTTTTGCATTCCTTATTCTTGTCCATGATTTTATACTACTATCATGTTCAAAATAAATAAAGGACTGAAGAAAGGAAAGGCATTAACAAGACTAATCAAAAGGAGCCAACACAAAATAATAATGAAACTAAAATCAAATCAAACTGAAAAACAACTCAACAAGCCAGGATACTAACACCAACTGCTTTGAGTCTTTGACTCTCCAGCAATTTCTCAAACTTGCTGGTTCTGCCATGATATTTGGAGCCTGTTTTTATCTGTCCCAACTCAACCAGACCAAGACAAACAGTTCACAACTGGCATTAATGGAGTCAAACTAAAATATTTTCATTCTGTGGCTGAGACGTTCTGATGCTGTCTGGATGAAATCCAGGTTCCATTGGACATTTTTGCGTGTTAGAATGCAGTTCTTCCAGCCCACCTCCAGAATCTGGTTTGTTTAATCAAGTAAAGAAAGTTCTGCAGGTCTGTTAAAAGAGCCTATATCAATCAGACCCTTATTCTGCCTGCCCAAAGAATCCTCGTCTGTGAGGTTGGAGCGCAGATGAAGGGAGCTTTGTGGTCACAGCTGCCTCCCTCACAAGTAAGGTCTTTTTGTGGCTCAAGACTGCTGGATAATGCAAGAACTATGTTGTATAAAAGGTCTATTATAGTGCAAGATGGGCATCAAGGTCCTGACTGCATATTAAATAAAGGTGGTAATTGCCTTAAATATGTGCTCTCTCTTTGCTGATATCACTGCCACTCTACCACAAATGGCTAATACACAGAAGGGACTGAATTAGGGCATCATCATTCTCATGTTTTTTCATAACAATGGAGAAATATGAAGCTCCTTTTCCCAGGGCCTGAATATTTCCCCTTCCAGCCCATTCCCCAGGCATGGACTGATAACACTCAGTCCATGCTTGACAACAGTCCAGGGTTGACAGATGTGATTCAGGCAGACAAAGCCATTGGCTGAGCTAAGTAAAAGAGGGAGGAGATGAAGTGTTTTTCTAAATGTCAGGAGGTTAGACAGCACAGTTTCCTGTTCTGGCCAAACAAATAGAGACTGTGTTCTTTATAAACTCCACAGGCTGGGAGTGCTGGCCCTACCGTCCAAATAGGATATAAACAAGAGGTTCTTGATGTAGTTCTTGTTGAACATAACTGTTTTCAATTAGAATGGATTTGTTTTTTCTAAATGGACCATGTGATTAGTGGATCTCTATTTTGTAGTCTCCTTTTTGAATCTATTGTAATGATTTAGGATTTAGCCTTGTAGCTTAATGGGATCCATGACTAGTTGTAACAATAGACTTTATTTGAGAAATATTTATTTCAGATGTAAAACAATACAGTAATAATACTGTAGGTTGTTTAGTTTTTATATTTTTTAATAAAAAATTGTCACACAAACACTGCCATGTTGTTCACACTACAATGGGTTCTGGGTAAATAGCGATGAGTAATGTCTTTAAGCCGTTTCTAATTGAACCAGAGCGTGTTGAAATCAATGGCAATGTAGAAATCACAATATGTAATGAAGATGAGGGTGATCAAATGGAGGAAGATGACAGAATTGGCCATAGGAGCTGATGCTTTACTGCTTTTGCCACCTTCAACTTCAGAAATGAAACAATGAATAACGCATACCGCTGGTCGGACTGTGTGATCTAGTAAGTATTTCTATATCTCTGTTTCTGGTCTGTTAACAGCTGTTTAGGGTCCGAACTGTAAATGGGTAGTGCCACCAGTACTACTGTCGCAGAGCTCTGTTAGCATTTAAAAGATCTTCAAGCGCTGCCTGTCTCTGATATTTCTTCCAGGAGTTTTCGCTCTCTAGTTGGCAGCAGCAGGATTTAGGCCCTTTGCGGATAAAATCTGTCAGCACTTCATTTGTTTTTAGCTTGTGAAGTTAATGATCACCTGTTGGAGCGCTTGTCAGTTTTGCTAGTACAGATGACTCAAAGTCTTCTGGATAGAAATGTTGAGGGTACAAACAGGTCCTTTGGAAGTTATGTTTGACTCTCTCGTGGGAGAGAGTCAAAAGAGCACAGTGGTGTGCTCTTTTCTTTTTCCAGATGGGAAGCGAACCAGACTAACCTTACTCTGTTTTTTTAAATTACATCCAATGCAGTGTGACATTGTGCAAAATTACACCAGTCAAACACAAGATGATAAACAACAACTCAGATAAAGTTAGCCTTCCTGTGTTTATGCTGTAGATTCCTATTACAGAATGGACTCAACAGCATCATCAACCCAGCAGGTTAATGAGGTAACATTTTGTTATCCAAGTTTTTGTTTAGGCTTAATAAACAATAAAACAAAAAGGCAGTGTGTTTTTTTGTTTTGTTTTTTTTTTTTTCATTTTTTGTTTCAAACAAAAAGACTAACTGCCTAAATATACAATGACCAAGATTCAAACAGAACAGGGCTTTTCATTTTTCAGTACATGCACTTCAAACAATACATTTTACAGCAGACAACCAAGAATGCAGGTAAAAAAAAACAATGTAGAACTAAGACCTGTGGTTCTTGAAATCAGATGAAACTGAAAAGGCCACTACCCCAGAGCTGTCACATCCTATTGTCTACACAGACAAAGTGACAGCTGAGGAGTTTCTGTGTGGTAGCATCAAAGCTTCTTCCAAAGATCAGAGAGCAGATTGCAAAAGAAACTGCAGGCATTCTTCATGTGGGTCAACTCTGTGATGAACACTTGGGTTAGCATTTTGCTCAGGGCTGTCTTAGGTTGGCTCCTGCTGTCTCACTGTGCTCAGATTTGGAGGACTAATCTGTGAAACATGTTGGAAGTTAAATTAGTTAAATTAATTTGATTTTCCAAGTAATTTATAAAGATATAGAAGATGAGATCCATCTCCCTATTCATTTTTAATGGAAGAGTTTAATTCAGTAGTCATGGTGCAATGGCATTAGATACTGTTGGATCTGCTGTCCAGGTGGAAGCTGATTCCACTGACAATAGCTGTGTTTAGGCCTGTCACGATAACAAATTTTGCTGGGTGATTAATTGTCCCAGAAATTGTTGCAATAAATGATAATATTGTCATTTTGAAACCATTATTAATGTAATAAAAATTGTATAACAATGCAAATACATTCTGTCAGAGGTCAATAAACTAATTTTGAAAGAACATTGAACACTGTGACTGTAAGACCTTTTAAATATAAGCAATAAAGGGTGGGGATCTGCATTAGGTACTGTTCACTTTCAGATCCTCCGCTTGATGGCAGAGGGGTGGGGCGCGCTCCCCACAAGATGCTGCCCTGGGCGGTTGCCCATGTCGCCATATCAGAAATGCCACTGCACCTCAGTGGCATTTCAATAGGACAGCCCCCCACGCAAGGAATCCTGCAAAATTGTTCAACTTTTATCGCTGTTTTTGCTACGGTATCCCGTGTATTGGGTTCAATCCGAGTGGAGGAAAACTGAGGCTTTTAGCTCCCCCTGTGTTGAGCCGTTACCAAGGGAATGAGAGGGGATGAGTAACTCGAGACACCGGAGTTAAGTTTCTTAGAGTCACGACAATAATAAACAAGCAATATTATCGGCCTCATTTTATTATCGAGCTCATTTTAATTTATCGTGCGATTAATTGATTTATTGTTTATCATGACAGGCCTAGCTGTGTTTCCATTAACTATGTAATTGCTCAAACTGAAATTACAAAAATGAATTTGCCTAAAGGGAAACACAAGAATTTTAAAAAAGCATGTTTTTTCAATAAACGTTTTTGCAGAAGGATGAGGTGTTTTTTTTGGACATACCAAAATAGATGCATTTTGCAAAACTGCAATGAACACCTTTTTCACATCACAAGTAATATGATCAACAACAAGACGTTGCTACTGGCGAAAACATCAAAGATGACAGGAAGTAGTAGGAGGATGAGGGTTTATGTTTGTTTTTTTTCCTGCAGTGTGCAGCTGGCTCCATGAGAGCTCTCATAGCATCACACGATTCATAAAAAAGTTTTGTGTCATTCAAATGTGTTGGTTCCAAAGCTCTTCTGTGTGTGTGTAAAATTGCTGACTAGAATTTCCCCAAAATGCTGCCTACATACCCACTCCCAAGTTTAAGGAGCTTGTCGCTCCAATTCCTAAATAAGATGCAGACGTCTCTTCTGCTGGCTGATATATGATGAGTGCTAGTATCAAGACTGAATTATGGATATATCTCATGCAACCATTTACAGCCATTGCTGTTGGTCTTTTGGACACTCTCATGACCTGCATAATCTGGTATGATAAAATGAAAGTTTTTTTATCTCATCATTCCTTATTCAAAGTAGAACAAGTTATGGGAATAGTAGGTGTGGGAAACCCGGTCCAGAGAGAAACTCACATGGTTTCTGTGAGCTATGCTCTGGATGCATGCTGCAGTGGCAACATATTATGAAAACTAGGAGACAGGAAACCAAGAAGTCTACTATGGAAATGCAGTTAACGGATCTTAATGTTTTCAGATTGTGGGAGGAAAAAAATCCATGCGTGCATAGGGCGAAGATTCAAATTCCATGCAGAAAAAACTCAGGCCACATTTCAAAACCTGAACCATTTCACTGCAAGGCACCAGAGCACCTGCACCACACACTACAAGGTGTGTGTGTGTGTGTGTGTGTGTGTGTGTGTGTGTGTGTGTGTGTGTGTGTGTGTGTATGTGTGTGTGCGCGCGCGCGCGTGTGTGTAAAACAATTCCAACAGCTAGTGTCAGTTCATACAGTGTGATCTGGATGTGATATTGACCCTACTAAACCAGTGATTTGATGCCACAGCATCAGTATTGCTGAGCTGCTCCTCAGTCATATCCCAGAGATCTGTGTGTTAGAGCAGAGGGAGTGGATGGAGCCATTTGAAGTGGGTCACCTAAATGAGGCCATGCCTTATAAGGTAGGGGCACAAGAGAAACAGGTCAAGAATGCCAGCTGAAGTTTCTTCTCAAGATTCCCCAACATAAAAAAATGTTTGTTTATTTACAAAAACATATTTGATTAAATCAGGGTTTATGGTGGCTGTGAATCAATGTAAAGTTTAATTGTTTGATAACTAGAAGTTTTTAAGTTATACTCTACTGTCCCCTCTCTTATTTGGCAAGACATTAAATGTGTACAAATTTGTGATTATCAGTGTATTATGAGTGGCCCATATAAGAAGGAGGACAGCACAATTTACAATCCCCTCTTAAATGACGTGAGCAATGAAGCAAATCTGTTTATTTTGACTGTAGACTGCAAACATTTGGGTTTGAGATCAAAAATTAATATGAGACATCTTGACATTACCTGAAACAGTGCTACACAGATGTTTAAGTTTGGAACATGAGCAGGGCATTTTTTCTCCACATGTCTTTCTGTCATTTCATAAAAGGTTCATCTTTGTTCATAAAATTCTGTCTCAAAGATTGGAGACTTGTCTTATTTTTTTCAATTCCATTACATGAGTAGTTTGAATCTTCTGGTGTAGCTATACTTTTAATGGTATTAGTCATTATGTAGTTATGCTGCCTTAACATCTGTCCTGTGGTGGTTGTTGCTGATATTGCTAACAGTTGTCAAAGTATTCAGTGCTGTTGTTTTGTTTGTTTGTTTGTTTGTTTGTTTGTTTTTTTGTCAACTACTGGGTTATCTCTTAATAAACTTACTCAGCTCTGTGGTAATCAGGGTTTTCGGCTTCAGAAAGCCGAAAGGAGATACTAAGTAACTCAGATTTGAGTCAAATCTGAGTCAAGTTACCCCTGAGTTAAGCATGAGTGCAAGTATAGAAGAAGCCTTCATCAGATAACGTGGTTCACCATGGCAACAAGAGAAAAAAAGAAGCCGCATTTCTCGCCAGTCAGTCAGTCTATCAAACGGGATATTTAATGTAATGCTGCTAATGTGGCTTTAGTAGCTCTTCCATTTCGTGTCTGTTGAGTTTTTAATAAGAGTCCCGGAAAATGTTGCTCGAGTTTATGGGATCCACGTGCATTAACTCTTGACTGACTAAGTGGACAAAGCATTTGATATGGTTTGGTGCTTAGTGTAACTGGAAAAATAAAACTAAAAATAATAATAAAATAATATAAAACCAGCATGATGGCACTTCGAGGAGAACACGAAAACTTCTCACTGGGCTGAACCTGAATGATGAGGTTAGCGCTGGTTTGTTAGCCGCTAAAGCTCCGACCAACCGGGACCATACATAAACTTTACAGCATAGACAGAGCCGGGCACTGGGCAGCGTGTTGAGATGGAAAAGCCGCATATAATTGTTCGTTCACAAAGATAAATCATTCTCACCACTTGCTCAATTTCTGAAAGAACCACTACAAGTTATTACTGCGGTTCACATAGAGCTGCGCAACCTCCTACCTTGATTTATCCAAAGAAACATAATTCCTCACAGAAAGTTGATGTAAATATCCACACAGGTCAGCCTATGTCCAGTTTGAGTGAAAGGAGGCGCGCGCAATTCCGCGCTGAGGTAAAGGGAGGTAAAGCAGCGGTAGCGCAAGGCAATGCGCTGAGGCACCAGCTGTGTGATTGGTCCGCGCGCTGCCAGCTTTAAATGCATAAACTATAAACCTATTTATTATGAACCTATCCTTTAGGAATAAATCTGCTCCGCTAGTAAAATGCTCAGAGCAACAGAGACATCTGGTTTAAAAAAAAAAAAAAAGATTAAGCAATTATTTTTTTTATTATTATTATTTTCCTAAAAACACAAACAAGCAATGCTTAGCCCGGCGGGGGGCTAGTAAAGCATGGCAGGCCACCAGGCTTACAATAGACTGGGGAAAAACCTGTGGTTAATAATCCCACACAGTCTATTCTCATCTCTCGGAGGAAAAAACTGTTACAAATTGACACTTGTCTTTCTCTCTCTATTTTATTTTATTTTTTTTGAAAACCTGACTATAATTTTTTTTGTCAGGGTAGTAACTGCCACAGCCGTTCTTGTCTTCCACTGACTGCTGCGCCAAGCAGGAACGAACCATTTCATACAGATCCAGGAGGTGTTCAGGGCAAACACCCCCTGTGTGCTTTTTGGTCTGGGAGTGGTAACATTTAATTTTTACTGCTAAAAACAATTTTAGAAAACACAATATGATTTATTTTGTAATTGACAGGGCCCCAATTCATATATA